>JAUCNO010001004.1:947697-962821 GCA_032353835.1 Enteromius viviparus
TAAGCATTAATTAATGGTTCATTTGTTCACAATTAAGCATTAGTTGAGCAAAAACACACTAGTAATTAATGATTAACCTAACATTTTAAGAGCCTGAATTATGCATTAGTTAAGCACAAATAAACTAGTAATTTAAAAATAACAATTATGCACCAGTTAAAGGTATAAACACATGTAAAACTAATGATTATCAATTCATTAATCATTTTAAAGACTATAAACAAAAAAACTATAAATACATTTATGCTATAAACAAAAATAAGATAATAATTAACTGAATGTACAGTACAGTTTTTTTATTTATTTATTTTTTGTTATTGTTATAATGTTTATTTACCGCTGGTTTGCAATTATATATGGCTAAAATATTAAATAATAAAATAATATAATAAATATAAAATAATAAAGACTATTTGACCCCCTGTTCTAAATCTACATCATGACACTTATTGAGTGATATTCAAGTTTATTGATTAGGGTAAGCTAATAATTAAGACTAAACTACCATTAATATAGTGCTAATAAATAGAGTTTGACCCCCTATTCTCAAGTGAATACTCAAGTTTATGACTAATGAATTGTAAATGATGGCTAATATACCGTTACTATATGTTCAGGTAATCATTAGTTATATGCGTGTTCATGCTTGACTGATGCATAATTGTGAACAAGTTCATCATAAATTATTAGTTTATTTATGCTTAATGCATAAATTAATTACTAGTGTGTTTTTGCTAAACTAATGCTTAATTGTGAACAAATTAACCATTAATTAATGCATTATTCTGGACCCTTAAAATAAAGTGTTATGAATTTTGTTATGCATATTTTTTTGTATCTCAGCTTGTGCCATCTGAAGTGGCTGTGTAAGTTATACAGCATGTTCTTGCTTAGAATAGAGGTCCAAATGCTGCAATACAACGACAAAGAGCAAGTTTTGAAATCAGTAATTCTCGACGTTGCCTGTAGATGCTGCCCCACACCTCCCTAACTTTTTCACAGACAGGCACTTCTCAGGGACACAGCAGAAGAATTTGCTAGAATGAGACATTACATATTTAAAATAAGGGGAAATGTCTATCTGTTTCTGCATTCAGGCTTTCTTCTGTGAATCAAGAAAGAAGAAAAGTAGCCAGATTTCTAGCCTCAAATGATGTGTTCTAACAAAAATAGGCTTTTTATTCAGTTCATTTACTCTATTTATGCATCTATTGCGTACAGTGCTGTAAATTAATGTCTACACTATACCAAAATAATACCTACATTTTATTAGAATCTCTCTTGTATTGATTATTGACTATTTTACTGTTTCACTATCAAGATTGTGGTCTTGCTTGGTCTCTTGTTAGTCTAAATGAGTAATTGATTCTGGTTTGTTTTCTTGTTGAATAGGCTGACTGATGGTCGCCATCTGCATTCTGTGTCTAAAGATTGCATCAGTTTTCATCGAGAAACATTAATTTCTTCCCAAAAGTGATTGTAACTGGGGGAAAGAGGGAAAACCCTGTCTTTTCATCTTTGCTATTCATAATGATGATCTTTGCAAGTGTCCATGGTAACCAGCGATAGACAGATTACGAAATGCTCCTTCCCTGCGCACAGTTTTAAGTTCACCAAAAATATATCTGTTTTCAGATACAGCTGACGACACATATATGCAATACAGCAATCCGCAATCTTTGAGCTAATATTTTCACATTCCCTTCCTAGTGAGGTGAAATGCTCAAACATTTTCCACTATGATTTGCACATTAAAACAATCTAAAGCAACATGAGAAAACGTGAAATATTTGATATTGTTAGAATTTTATTATCACTCATAAAATAATTTAGAATGGTATTTATACCTTGTTTATTCTTAATAAGGAGCTAGAATTATATTTCTCTGAATTTATTAATTTAATTTTTAATTTACATTCAGATTCGGAGTCAGTCTGCATTCAGAAGTCACTCATAGTGTAAATTCTGTAGTTCCCCATTTACATCCATCCAAATCGTATACAAAATGTTTGATGAAAAAACCAAGATGTACATAAAATATTAAAATGCACATTTAAAAAAACTATTTAGATGTTTATTTACACATAAACTACTATGGAAACAAACTAAAAAAAAATACTTTATGCACAACAAAAAAATATATGTGAATTTGCCTCAAGAGATAATGTGACTGAATAATTGTAAAAAAATAAAATAAAAAAAAAAATTATATATATATATATATATACGTATATATATATATAGTAGGCCTATATATGTATAGTAGGCCTAAATGTAATAATTTATAGTAATTTATTATCTAAAAAAAAGTATGCAGTAACAGTGCTTTGCAAAAGTTTTATGCAATATAAGCATAAATCAACTTTGCTGCTTTGGATTGAAAGAGCCACCTGCACAGCTACAGTTACATAAGGAAAGGACGTGACATGTGGCCAGGAATTTGTGCTCTGCATTTAACCCATCCAAGTGTACACACAAAGCAGTGAGAAGTGAACAAACACACACACACACATCTTGAACACACACTCGGGGCAGTGCTGTAGTGCCTTGTTCAAGGCTGGAGAGAGTGCTGGGAATTCACTCCACCCACCCACACACCCACAATCCCTGCCGGACCTGGGACTCGAACCCGCAACTTTTGTCCACTAGGGAAAACACAGCAGAGGATCTGGCAACGTGGAGGAGCATGATATGCAACCAGATGTCTGTGTTCGTAAATTCTATTGTATCGCTGTGGCACTAAGCCCTATATAGTAGGCAGGTCATCCCTCTCTAGTGCCTTTCACCTATTCAGCACGATGCCAAAATGAAGAGAGGACACTGATGACTTTTCCTAAAAAGCAGTGTGTTCAGATTGTTTCAAAAATGTCAAACTACCAACTTCTTATCCCTATCCGTCCTAAAGGACCCTTCTACAACTATTTTTACTGTAATGTTGTTACAGTGTTTGTCTTGTTGCCATGCTGAATGTTTCGTATATTATATGTCTATATTTTCTTTAGTGGAGGTTAAGATAAAAGGTACAATTATAAAATAATAGTAAAATAATCACGACTAATCACATTCGAAATAAAGGTTTTTGTTTAATATATATGTGTGTACTGTGTAGATTTATTATATATATAATATATATATAAATACAAACGCAAGCATGTATATATTTGAGACAATGTTACAGGTATAAATGCTTATTAAATATATTTATATAATCTAAAATATACATGTAAATATATCAAAATATGTGTATATTTAATAAATATGCACAGCACATATATTGTACGCACAAAAACTTGTTTTGGATGCAATTGTTTGACAGCACTAAAAATAACTCATTTTCACATACTCTTTATTAGGTGAGTAGCTTTGTCATTTTATATCTTATACGTAACTGTTGGCCATAAACGGCCAACACAGACGCATCCTAAACGTGTGACATTTAAGTCTGAAGAAGTCTAAAGGTTAGTAGCGAGGCCTGTAAAAGAGAGGCAAGTACAGAGCTCTGTAGAGCGTCTGTATCCAGACGTGACTGCTTCATTGTGTTAGCAGACAGGCAATCATTCTCCAATAACGTGTTTCCAGCACTGCCTTATTACATTCTTAATAATACATTAGTTTCTTTATAACGCCGACACACAATAGCTAATTGGTACCCTTTCTTCTGGGCAAAACCCCCAAAATGTACATTAATCTAATCTACAATATAAACACACTTTGAATTTGAATCAAGGGAAGTAAGTCTGTATTCTGCTTCACTGTCCTACGAAGCTTCAAATCCTGGCTTCTGGACCTCAGTGAGTTAGTTTGGGTGCTTCAGACATGCGGGTCTACTCCAGCACCCAATGGTGGATTTCCATCTGGGCCGGCATATTTTATTCAAGAGCTTGACTTACACGGTTACCAGCCATGTTGCCCTGGGCTTTTACACAGTCGCTCCACGCCACCGAGAGACAAAGAGCCCACTCTGAAAACGATCTCTGTGTAATAGCTTGTGAAGTGACCTCTGGTATTGTGCGTTTCGCTGTGGATGGCTGATGCATTTTGAATGCTTTTCCTCAGAACCTCTGAACTACACAATGGGGTTACATCATCCTCAGCGGAAAGCCAATCGGTGGCACGCAGTGCGATTTTTGATATTTTAATTAGCAGCTGGAGCTCTGTTACATCATATTTGCCATCGCAGTTTCATTTCCAGAGACTAGAAGATTTCCACAGAGGGCTCGAGGCCATCGTTTGCGTCGGAAAAGACGTGATGCCGTGATTGTTCCCAAGGCTTTCTATTGAAGCCTCTGCACCAAAAAATCACTCTCTGAAACATTCTCGTACACTTCCACTGACGACTTTGCGGTAGCAAAGAGAGCTGAAACCTGTAATGGTAACCATGGAAACAGTCCAGTCAGCCAACAGTGTGTGTAGCCTTTTGGTGTGCATGGTGTACATACTGAGTGAGGCTCTCTGACTCACGCTCGCAACGAAATCACAAGCAGCCCTCCAAACAAATCCACACACACACACACACACACACTGCAGCTTGACCTTATCAGTCATTTAAACACTGCACTCTGTGATTTAATGATGGAACAGTGCTTCAGATGTATTATAGGAAGTATTTTGAAATGTAAAAATAGCATTCACTCCCTTTGATTTAACACACATACATTTATTCTATCATTGCACAATGCTGTATAAATTAATTATTTATTATTTAAATGGAAGGATTTAACAATGTATGTTACAGAAAATATTATTAAAATTGTTTGATATGCATATACATACACTCAAATGTATTGGTATTATTCATATAATGATTGATTTATCTTATCAGTATATTGTATGTAAATAATTTATTAATTATTTAAGTGTAAGGATTTAACCAAATATGTTACAGAAAATGTATGAAATGTTTAATATGTATGTACATAGGAACAAATTTATTAGACATAATTTATATGATTGGTTTATAACATCAATCCTCACTCAATGATATATGATTTAATTATTAATATAAATAAATGAAGTAATATTGATATTTTATTCTTATGATTGATTTATAATGATGTAATCTGTTAAATTAATATTATATATATATATATAATTACACATATAAATGTATTTATTTGTGTGTATAGTTAGATACAAAAATATAAATGTTTACATTTTAAAAAAATGATATATTCTTTTATTTATTATTATTATTATTAAATCAATTATTCACCTCATTCACACTCACTCATAATGGACCGGATAAAAATCTTGGCAATCTTGGATAAAAAACTAGTTCCATTATCATAAAAACCAACATGAACGTTCGTATTAGCTTCTGAACAATCATTCAAATATTCCAAATACCGTCTCAAAATTCCAGAACCCTTCCATTTCACTAAACCCACCACATTTCCCTATTCTGATCATGCCTCTGCAGGGTTCCATTTTCACATGTGTGAGTCATATTGTGTCTTGGTTCGGGGCACTCCCATGAAACCCATGCCTGGAGCCCCCCGCCGAAACCAAAGCAAAACATAGAAGCAAAATGCAAATTGCAGCAGGAGCCAGATTATTTGCATGTCTCTTCCAAACACACACCACACAGAGCCGACTTCCCTTGTGCGTTACGTAACGCCTCCTGACGTGAGCTAACGTTATCATGTTGTTCCTTCTCTGGGGTTTGTGACATTTTTGAAACGCATGAGGTCACAATCTGAACTCACTGCTTCGTGCTTTTTAGGAAAAGTCATCAGTGTCCTCTTTTCATTTTGGCATCATGCTGAATAGGTTAAAGGCACTAGAGAGGGATGACCTGCCTACTATATAGGGCTTAGTGCCACAGCGATACAATAGAATTTTCGAACACAGACATCTGGTTGCATGTCATGCTCCTCCACGTTGCCAGATCCTCTGCTGTGTTTTCCCTAGTGGACATAATGGAAGTTTCAGGAGGGTTGAATCTGCTTCCATGGCAGCCCATCCATCCAGCCAGCATTTCTAATGATGGTTACCTCCAGATGGGCAGGAGAAGCTCTCGAAAACTCCCTCGTACAGTTGGCAGATCATATTTGCTCCGACACGCCACGTGATTACCTCCAGAAACGGTGTGCTTTGACAATGCTCATCCCAAACCATGAATCATTTAAAGCTGGTGGCAGAGGCAGAAATGTCACGTCCCCTGGATCTGAGCGCGTGCACAGATTTAACCGGGCTAAACGGAGCACTAGAGATGTGTCAGGAAGGGAAAAAATTATATAAAAAAAACATCTGGAACGTTTCTCAAAATCTTTATTATAACAGATATTCTGTAGAAATGTTCTGTGAGATAAATACGTAATATATTCAAGAAGACGTTCTTGAGGTCTCGAGGTTCGTCATGCATGACTAGAATACATCACAAGTAGTATGAAAGAGCCCTGTAAACATGACCACCGAATATTAATAAACCTGTGCACATGAAGAAAGCACAGAAAGGTACGTTTCTCGTCAGGATAAATTTGGCACATCTACAGTTAATATGCTTTACGATAATAAGGTTACTGTCCTTAAACTGACATTCCAGATCGAACCGAACATCAAATGAATGAAATGAAACGAAGCAGATCACGAGAATCACAGTTAAGCTACATACAAAACATTTATCCAAAGCAAAAGTCACTTCTCGTCATCGTTCCATTATATAAAACGGTTGCTCAACCTTCAACACTGCAAAATATGTATCCAAAGATTTAATAAATAGCTTTTTTCTTTTCTTTTCTTTTTTACATATACGCAGTGGAACCTCTTTGGAGGTCCACTCTTGGAAGAAAAGGTTGACATTTGCTAGTATACCATTAACACCACCAGTAGGCTACTGGGTTAAGTGGGAAGATACTGGTTTGATGTTAATGGTACTGTTTGCTCAGTCTCAATCGAATTGCTTCATTAGAACAAAAAATAAATAAAAAAGAAGGATCCGGTCTCTAATGAGACCGAACCCTGTCATTGCACATATCTCGGAGTATAGTTTGGAAAACACAGTATTCCTTCAAGCCCCTGGGCCGCTCTTCCGGACCGCCGGTTCACGCTGTAAACCCTGGACAATGGAGTTTAGGAGATCGAGAGGAGAATGCGTGGAGTGCTTGTCGCCAGATGGGAGAGAGTGCCTCTTCACAACGTCTTTGGATATACACATCAGAGAGGTTCAGAGTCTTTGGGTCCGTTCACGCCGAAGAGGACTTCTCTGTGCTCTTGTCCAGTGCTTCGCCATCGTTGTCTTCCTCGACTGTCAGTGAAGAGAGACACAAGGGTTACAATGAGAAACCAACTCACAGATATACCCTCTATTGTCTGCGCACTGCCACAAAGATGGAGATTCCATGTCGCCATGAATTTTAATACATCAGAAATGGCGCAATACATCACTGTCTCCTAAAACGCGAAGCAGAAAGCAGACAGTGTGTGAAGTGACAATAGCAGACAAAAAACTGCGCGTGTTGCATTCGACGCGCACAATTTCGCGCGCAAAGCGCAACATGGAATTTCGCATCCTTGCGAACGATAATGATAAACAAAGGCTTTGCCCGTTACCTCTTTTGCTTCTCCCGATC
The DNA here is from genome assembly GCA_032353835.1 of Enteromius viviparus. Taxonomy (NCBI): domain Eukaryota; kingdom Metazoa; phylum Chordata; class Actinopteri; order Cypriniformes; family Cyprinidae; genus Enteromius; species Enteromius viviparus. Next base: position 955,269 of record JAUCNO010001004.1, read on the forward strand.
TGCCCCAGCTTCGGTGGCCGTTTATTCTGGTTGGCACCGAAAAAGTTGTTGGTGTCTTGGAGGCGGCAGGTGAAGGAAAGGTGTTCCTCGTCGCCGTCGTTGCCATAATGAGTCATTTTGTCCTCGTTATACGGTAATACATCCGACATGCTGTGTGAACTGACAGCGGATACTGTATGTGCTGCTGAATCGATAGCGCGAGGTGAATTCCGTGGCGCGGATCTCTCGGCTGTTTACCTCTATCGCACGTGTCTCCAGGAGTGGCTGGCGAGGACGCGAGGCGAACGCATGTAATTTCCTTCGTTCGGTTCAAGCCCGCGTCAGTTCCTCCAAATGTTCCCAACGCTGGAAAGGCGAATGGATCGCGGAGGAATGCGCCTTTGCGCTCTCGGGGCTTGGCGGAGGCTGGAGCGTCGTATGGAAAACCTGAGAAACAAATGCAAATTGGGAAGCGATGCAAAACAAAGATCCCCGATGGAGAATGAACGTCACTGAGGCGCGGGCCTCCTCTCCAGCTCTTTCGTTGCAGCTATCGCCAATATTAATCTTCTTGGAAAATTTCCAAGCTATTTGTGCATGGAACAGAATGATTCCATGTGTCGCTAACCAATAAAGATGTCCGATATGATGAGCCCTTTATTAATTTATTGTCTTAAAAAATGTAATTTAGTATATAAAACCCATCAAGCAGCCTACAGAGTGTACAAAATTATTAAGTCTTAAAACATAGTATTTTTTAAAATTTGTTTTTAAATAAAAACTTTTTTTTGTGTGTGATCCATTAATCTTAAGACATAAACAAGAGGATCTATTAACATTTTAATAATACTGAAAACCATAATTTCTCAAATAGAAACTATTAAAGACAAAAATAGAAAGTATTAAAGTCCAAAAAACTAAAAATAAATAATATCTTTATTTTTATTCCCCTCACAAAAGAATGGAAACCGTTAACTTCGAATAAAGAAAAGTCATCACAGCATATAAAACACATAGGAAGGACTTATTATTAAAACGCACATTTCTTTTAATAAGAATTCATCTTAATTTATTCCAGTTGCTTTATGAGGAGTAATGTCAAGGTTTATCTCAGTGGTTCTCAATCCTGGAGTGTGAGAGTACTGCACATTTTGGATGTCTCTCTTATGTAATACACCTGCGTCACCTCGTTTGTTCATTTGTAGGATCCTGAATGTGAATTTAACAAATATATGAACTACGTATGCAACAAACTTCATGACCTGTGATCATATAGCACTGTAGGGAAAAGGTTTATCAGGAAAACAGGCACACAAATAAGAACTGCCTCAGTTTAATAAAACTCAAAGCCATCTACATTTTGTGAGACCTCATATCTTAGATGTAACAAGAGCCCATGTGTTATTTTATTTAGTCATTTCATCTTTATTGCATGCTTTTTCAGTTAAAACCCGGCCAAATGGAATAAGATATTAAAACATGCTCACAAGAGAAGGCCATATGGGATGTTTTCCGCCCTCTATGTATAGGTTTTCATTTTGTAATATCAGAAGCTGAAGTGATGCTGAACTCATACTGGCACAATCTATAGATATATGAGCTGAGGGGGTTTGCTCCTCTGTCCAAGATTTCGAGAGCATAATCTTCTGCACCGGGCACAGTTCTAACCTTTCCAGGATTGAGCAGACATTGTCACTCTGCTGCAGAAACGAGCGGGATGAAAGCACTGCTTCCTCCCGTCTGTGAATGAGAGGCCATTTTGTTCCCTTCTATATCTGATCTGAATAGCTGAAATGGGAAACGCACAGAGCTGGTTGAGCTTTGTCTCGGTTTGCTAAAAACCAGCCTGTTTCCTCTGAGAGAGGTTATTTGAATGCTTACGATTCAGACAGTTTAATATTGGGACGAATGATGAAGATGAGCAGAGCGTAGAGCACTTTCAGAATGAAAATATAAGATACAATGTGATTCTTTACAGAAAAATAAAAGACGCTTAAAATATACTGTACAGTTTAACTTCTGTGTGTCTGCAGTTAAGTATAAACGGTGTATAAAAGGTTTTTTTTAGAAATAATGAATTTGTTTCACTGAAACTACAGTATGTGCAATAATTCAGAAGAAAAGTTTCATGAGAAAAAAACAAACAGCCTGAGTAAATTGTACCAACATATAGAATTGTGCACTATACATTGTGGGTGTTTTGTCCTGAAAATGTTAAGTGACGTTACTGATGTTACTGACTTTGCTCACATGCCAAAAAAAAATCCCCCTAAAATGTGATAATTTTCTGATTTTCCCCCATATTGTTACATGGCCATATTTGGTGTGCCCGCACTGTAAAAATGTAAAAATGCCACAAAAAAAAGTAAATAGGTTAACAGTACATTAAGTGCTATATACAGGGAACCAGACATTTCATGTACAGTGTAAAACTAAAAAAAACTTTAATGGTAAAAAACTGTGATAATGCTACTGTAAAAACCTGTTAAATGCTTAATGGTAAATTCCTGTTAAATTTACAGGAAAACACTGTAAACTGACATTCCCAGAATTCCCTGCATTGCATTTTTGATTTTTTCCCCCCTTTGAAATAACAATTTTTCTTCTTAGTTTTTTTTGTATCAGTTATGTTTGTTAGGGTTTTGTGTTACATGTAATGTTGTTAAATGAATGTTATTGCATATTGCATATTTCAGTTAAATACATGATGGTGTTTAGTGTTTGTGTGAATGACACTGAGCTCCTTCTGTATATTTTAAAGCTGCTTGTGATGAGCTTTGCTTAGTCATGTGATGTTCTCTTCATCACCCGCATTTGGTGCTTATCAGTGTATTTTAAAGCTACAAAACAGATTTCACTACTTTAATAGGTTGGTATGTTAACATTATATCAGTTATTCCAGTACAGTACTAACTGTAAATAAAACATAAAACCGTAAAACAAAAATATTGCTACCATATTTTTCATGGTTTTATTCTGGTAACCACAGCTGCCATTTTTTACCGTAAATTTTACAGTAAAATCTTTTTACAGTTTTTAAACTGTTAACTGATATTCCCAGAATTCCCTGCATGACACTTCACATTTAAAACTTCACTTCACATTTCTGCTTGTGGCAAATCTACTTGTGATGAGCTTTGATTCTTCTCGTGGCTCTCTTTTAATTCTATTATTATGGTGGTTGTCAGTATGTTAAAGGTACAAAACATTTTGATAGCAGCATGTGTTGTTAAATTTACTGGTTTACATTAAACATTTCTTTTTTGGAAATTACAGTTTTATTTTGTAAAAACAGTTTTTAGCTGTAAATGTGTTTACAGTTTTTCTGTATTTTTTTTTTACAAAATTATTCTGGCAACCACAGCTGGCAAAATTTATTTGTTAAAATCTGTAGATATTTGTTTTTTTACAGTTGGGTCAACGGTGTTGGAAAAAATTAATTCTAATAATTAATTAACCTAAAAATGATAATTCTGTCATCATTTACTCCAGCCCAGTCTCATGAAAATGTGTACAGTACAACAAATAAAAATGAAAACTCGGAAAAATGGATTGTGGCGTATATAGGCTACGACATACATATGTTTGGCGAGCATATAATACACAGTTTTTTTTTTTTGTGTGTGATATGCATCTGCCCCACAAACCTAATCCCAGAGGAGGACAAAGTACACAAATCCATTACTTGAGTGAAAGTATAGATATTACTCCATTACAAGTAAAAATTGTCAACAAATTGCTTTTAAAGTTCTTGCTTTTAAAATTACTTAAGTAGTTTAAGTAAATTTCCAGTCAATGCATAGTTTTATTATTTTTGCAGTGTTTTATGTTGTACTTGCAAAACCTCATGCCTCTGAAGCAACCTACTGAATACACTGACTAATATCTGTTTAATAAAGAGCTTTTATGAATGTTAAAAAACAATAGAAATCAAACAACTGAACATCTATTGGAAAAAGAAATGACTTTGTGACAGTCATAATCAGATTCTTATGAGTAAAATATCTCAGAAGTATATTTTCATTGTTATTCATCCATATTGAAAAAAGTGTACAGTCCTTTAATCATAAAAAAATAAAATAAAAACAAATAATCCAACCTGCTAACTCAACTACACAACCATAGCTAGGCCTATATAACTGCCCAACAGAAACACTGATTTACGTGTCAGCAAAACATTTTGTTTTGAAAACACTGATACTTTCTCTTACAGGTCACTGATAGGCTGTCTATCACCTGTAAAACACCAATCACATTTACAGAAGAAGAAAACACCCACTGTCTTTAAAGCTGCTACATAGAAACGACTTTCTACTTCGAGAAATGTAGTGGAGCAAAAAGTACAATATTTGTGTTTGAAATGTAGTGAAGTTAAAGTCATAAGTTTTCAGAAAAATAAAACTCAAGTAAAGTACATATAGCGCCTCTGCCTAATCCTACTCATTATGTAGCATAAACATGCCAAAGTCTATTTTTGCATATCTGTGCCATGAGCTCTTGTTTTTATTCGGCATACTATTCATATACACATTCATGAGATCGTGTAGGTTCTGCCGAACACAAAGGAGTATGTTTTGAAGAAAGTTTGTAACCAGACTGTTTTGGTCACCATTGACTCCATAGTAGGAAAAAAATACCATGGAAGTCAATGACCCAAAATGGCCTGGTTACAAAATTTGTTTGGCAGAACAAAGAAATGTATACAGGTTTTCCCTATTTCCCCAAAATGTAACTAAAAGTAGTTACTTTTTATGAAAAGTAATGTATTCCATTACATTGGCGCTACTTTTTCTTATCTAGACTGCATGGGTTTCCTTGTTTGATTTTATATAGACTGCCAAGACATCGTCAGAATCCTCTGTCTGTCATCAGTGGTTCAACCGCAACTGTAACAAAGGGGACCGACAAGGGCTGATCCAAATGCAGAGCTTTATTAAAAGGTGTGGTCAAACAGGCAGGGTCGAGAAAGCAGCAAACAACAATGGTGGAGGCAAAACATTTCAGGCAGAAATACAGCGATCGGGCCAAAACTTATATTGAACAATAATCCAAAGGCAAGAAAAGAAGTTGTCATGGTAACTAACAGGGGGGCTGAAGGACAGGTGAGCACAGACACAATGGGTAACCAACACTTCACAATAAGAGTCCTCAATTATAAAGAAAACACAGACAGAGCTACAGAGACACATAACAGAGTCCCTCTACTTGAGTCCGTGAGCACTCCAGCTGATAAACGTGACAGAAACACTATGAAGCTACGAGAATACTTTCTGTACGCAAAGAAAAAAAGAAGCTGTGTATCTGTGTATTTTCATGTAAATTCAAATTAAGGAATTACTAGTTACTAGTTAGTTAACTGAAGAAGTCAGATTATGCAATTATTCCCCCACACTGCAGATCAAATTTGACAGGCCTAAAAAAAAAATGGCCATGGACATCAGGTCAGAAACAAAGAATAAAAGCTTAAAGACAAAGATTAAAGGAATTTAGCATTTAATGTTGTCTCTCCCTGTTGGAGACCCATAACCACATTGAGATATTAAATAACTAAATACAAACAAATATAAAATATACATTTTTTTAATGGTACAGATAATAAAATGACTCTTGGCCAGCTTATTTGGAGGAAGTATTTAGTCAGTAACAAGTAGCACAAGAAATAAGCATTGCTCTTTAGTATGTGCTTGTTTTTGTATGGCATATTCATTCACAATGGCTTTTTCTGTGGGAACGTGCTGTCCTGCCATTTATTTCCCAGGTAACTCTATTCAGAGATCCATCAGAACACTCCTTTACAGCCAATCATGTTAGCAGCCCTCCTCAAAAACTTTATTATTCCCACATGACCAGCATTGTTGGTTGCTTTAACGTTTACGCTTAGTGTTACCTATTGTTTTTAATTATGTACGTAATGAATGATGCCCCAGATACAAAAAAGTTATTATTATTATCAAATTATTATTCCAAAGCTTTTGGAATGCATTCATATGATACAAGTGTAAACGGCTATGAATCATTGTGTGTAGTTTGTGCGGCGATCATCTTACATGTGGTGTCATGTGCAGGCAGTGAAACCAAAAGCTCCTGGAACTGATGCCACCTTGAGAAGAGTAATTGCAGACACACCCTGTGCACAAACATCCATTGTTGCAAGAACGGTATAGCGTCAAATCTTTTTATGGCGTCTCAGTAAAAGCAATTGAATTAAACAAAGGCAATTTTTACAACTATATACATGACATTTAGCTGCTAACTGATATTTTATTGTAGTCTTCACAACTTCACTGTCAAACATTTCTGTTTATTTATCATGCATATTAATCACATTATTTTAGAGTCTGTAAATGTATTGGCCTTCAGATTGTAGGATCACGGATCCATTTGCAAACTGTTTAATTCAATTGTTTAATCCTGGCAGGCAGGGTCAAAAAAAAACAGCAGACAGATACAGCGGAGACAGGGCAAATACAAATACCAATGTCCAGGCAGAGAGTCGGATTTTTTTTATTAATGCGCAACACCTGGGGCAGAAATCTCCATGGTGTGTGGGTAATAGTGGTCCGGGAGTAGTATTCTGAGGAAGGTTCTTGCTGATGACGGTCAGAGTGGCTCCTGAAGTGAGAGGGGCGGCATCGGGGTCTAACTCGGGATCTGGGAGCAGGTCGCTCTGGATGATCCCAGTGGAAGATTTCAGTGAGAGCGGGGTCCAGGATGTCCTGTGCGTTGACTCCGGGCCATAGCCCTCCCAGTCAATGAGATACTGCAGTTGACGTCCCTGCCGCCGAGAGTCCAGGATTTCTCTGACCTGGTAAGCCTCCCCGCCATCAATGATCATGGGGGTATCTCTGGTGCGGTGACCTCATCCTGGACCCTCTCTCCTCCTGGAGCAATCGGCAGGCTTAAGCAGAGAAACATGAAAAGTGGGTGAGATTCTATAGTGTGACGGAAAGAGACAGGGGTTATTTGTTTGATAATTTTGAAAGGACCCACGTACCTTGGGTTTAACTTTCTACAGGGATTCTGGGAGGATAGCCATAACCATTGACCTGGTCCGTAGGTAGGATTAGGTCATCGCCGCCAGTCAGCCTGCTCGGTGACTCTTCGAATGGCTCATTGGAGGTGAACATGTTTAATTCAATTCAATTTAAATTTATTTGTATAGCACTTTTCATGATACATATCATTGCAAAGGAGCTTTACAACAAAGTAATGTTTACAGTATATGTAGTAGTAGATCAACCCAGTCGCACAGCCGGTCGTGACAATCTCACAAAATTATCCTTTAATCTATTTTTTCGTGTCAGGGACACGATTATTTCGTGATTTTCGTGACTCCAGCATGACTCCATGGATTCATTCATTCGTGTTGGACTCGTGAAAGTCAAGTAAGAATCGCGTCCATGCGACGAAAAAAAAACGTGCGACTGGGCTGAGTAGTTTGTACATGTACAGATGTGAAATAAAGATCAATTTGACACAATCAAACAGACGGACAAGGAACATTCGAAGAGTTTGTTAGTGCTGTGTGTTGTTCCAGGGTTGGCATCATCTGAAGTCCTCTGTGGGGTTGGCAT
>JAUCNO010001004.1:983512-993917 GCA_032353835.1 Enteromius viviparus
CAATATTACAATTTCTATTAATAATAATTGACGGCCCCCCTGCAATACCGTCACGGCCCACAGGTTGAAAACCACTGCACTATACTTAAAAAAAAAAAAAACGTAAACTGTACAATAAAGAAAGGCAGCTGTGGTTTCTAAAACTTTACTGTAAAAAATACAGTACCAACATGTTAAGTTTACAGTAAGGATTTTTACAGTAAAATTAAATTATTAACTGATATACTGTAATGTTAATATACAAGCCTAAAATACAACACACTATCACCGGTAACGCACATGACGCTAAAAAAAATTGCAGTAAGCATAAATTTGCTAAAATAAATGTAACAATTTATTGCTGTAACATACAACTGTAATGTGCGTAACTAAAACTGAGTTACTGTAAGTGATTTTACACTTTTTTAGGATTTTACAATAATTTCCAGGAATGGTAATTAGTTTCCATGGTAAATTATTGTTCTTTCTGCTTCAAAAATTTAAATAGTATTTTAATTTACTTACCGCAAAATGTCCAATTACATATAACCGCAAAGAAACTTGCTGTTAGCTTTACAGGTTTTCACCACGTTTATAAAATAAAATAAATAAAAAACACCTGCGTAACGTTTTACTGTAGTACCTCACAACATAGCTCTATCTGCACTATATCTGACCTTAATATTTGGCTATTTGCCATGTTTTACTCATTTGTATCTGCTGTTTTAGTATACCAGAACATTTAATTTACATTCTTACTAGACCGTTTTTTTTTGCTCTTTTGAACTTTTAAAGAGCAATTTACCGCAGTACTACTTTAGCTTGCCTGTTTATGTTAGTGATATATACACATTGAACCTCAGCTCAGTAGATGTCATATTTAATCTATCACAAATGAAAAAAATGCACACCCGAAGTAGTTGGCATGCATATGATATGCAGTTTTCGCATACATATGATATGCATCTACCCCACAACCCTAATCTTAGCCATCGCATAGCATTTGTGCATCAGTACCACAACTTTTCGTGTTTATTTGCTGTGCTATTTATACACACTTTCCTGTGATAGGGTTGGACGGACAGATTTACGCAAACCTTTGGCAATATTTTGAGTGCATAAAAAATTTAACAAATGCACACAGTCTGCAGAGTAGGTTTTACTGTTGTGTACTTTGGGTTTCTGCAGAAAAAACACTGCAAAACATTTACGAAAAATAAAGAGCAAACCTGTATGACAGCTTTGTTACTCCAGTGAAATTAGATAGGGCATCTACCCATGCATTTGCGAGTTATTTTGGCATGTTAGAGTGGTAAATGTAAACCCGAGTGCAGTATGTAAGAGTATCCGGACATGCACAGACATGAGTGATGTGTGTTTGCAGCATGTGTGTGTTCTGCATGTCTCAGGAATGTGTCCATGCGATGTGTTTCCTGATCCTGCAGAGAGACAGTGTGAGAGCAAGAGATATCAGCACACGACCCTCGGAGAGCAGAGACAAACACATGCAGATATGGAGAGGAAACTTTGCCACTAGAATGATTTAAGATGAGATGAAGCTGTGTCTTCCGAACCCGGTCTCCAGTATTGAATTGAAACGCAAAAATTGTGCATATAATGCGCATGTGTTTTTTGCATACGTTTACAAAATGAGTTGGCATGCATATGATACGCAGTATTAACATACATATGAGATGCATCTACCCCGCAACCCTAATCCTAGCCATCGCATAACATGTATTTTTGTGCATCAGTACCACAAGTTTTCATGTTTATTTGCCATGCTATTTATACACACTTTCATGTGATAGGGTTGGACGGACAGATTTACGCAAACCTTTGGCAATATTTTGAGTGCATACAATAGGAAATTTTTGGCGTGCTTATGATACGCAGGTTTTGCGTACATATGATATGCATCTGCTACACAACCCTAATCTCACCTATCACGTAGGATATACAAGCCAAAGTCAATTTTTGCGAATCAATACCACAAGTTTTCATTTTTATTTGGCGTACTATGTATACATGCTTTCATGAGATCGGGTTGGACGTCCAGTCACAAGATGAGCTTCCGTTAAAAATTTCTGCAAAACTCTGGCGATGTTTTGCATGCATATGAAATAAAATTTGTTGTATGTACAGTAGTTTTCACATATGCATCCACCCCACAAACCGTATGCTACCCATCACATACTGTAGCATTTACACTCCAAAGTCCAGTTTTGCCAATGTTATGCTATACCAAAACGTGGAAGTGATGTATGGGCATTTTTGCGAAATTTTAGTTTGCAATTTTATATTTTGCAATTTGAGAGGGAAATGGTAAAACAGCTAATGTACTTAGTGTTCTGCTGTTAAAACTAGGCTCAGAATCAATTCCAGAGATAATTGTGATGCATTAGATTAATCGATTTATCGTTAGACCCTTAGTCAAACAGATCATATCAGTGCTAAAACCTTTGTAGTGTCAGATGATGAACCTGTACCTCGCATCTGTTTGTCTCTTTATTCATCTATTTTTCTTTTAGGATGAAGTCTGGTGTTTAAGAAGTTAATACTGAACTTTTTTTACTTTATTGTTATATGTTTCTTTTTACTTTAAATCTGATACAACTTAAATTTTTCACCAAATATAGAAAAACTGTCAACCTGTGTTATTTTAACTGGTATAAGACTAAAGCTATGGAAAACTAGCTTAAAAAAATAGTAATACTAATTAGAAAGTATACGTTTTTTTAATAATTAAGTTAAATTAAAATTAATAGCTGAAAAAAAAAGCTAAATAAAAACAAATAAAAATGATAAATGCACATAACAAAATTACTAAAACTAAAATTAGAATGGAAAAACAAATTTAAAACAACTTTTCTTTTCACCAGAGAAAAACTCAACCTACTATTGTTATGTTTAGCTTACACCACTAAAACTATTAAAAAACCTTTTTATTAACTGAAGTAAAGCAGAAATTAAATAAAAAATAATAATATAAGATGTAAAACGTAATCTTAAAAGTAAAAATTATAAAATAAAAAAATGACTAAACTGATTTGAAAATAAATTCAAGCAAAAATATTATTAAAAATGTAAACTAATAAAATAATTGAAAAATAAAAAAGAAAATTAAAAAAAAATTAGAACTAAAAAATATGAAAAGAAAAGCTTTTTCAACATATTAATAAATTCTATAATAGTATATAAATAATACTAAATTAAGATTGAAACATATGTTCCGTATAAAAAGAAATCCATATTAGATTACACTTTTAATCATCATGTTCATGGCAAATATTCAGTTTTGGTTTAAAGGTTTCAAAGTCAACATGAAATATAATTTCCGATCTATTTTACATCTGTGATGTCACATTAGGAACTTTCTTTTATCCACTGGGAGATTATTGGATAATCATTTGGGGAACGTTGCAAAACAAGCATTTCTGTCACATTTTTGACATTGTTTCTCCTTAGACTAACATTCGCTGGTTAATCGTGCACAGCATCAGCTTGAAGACGTTGCGTAGAGCCAATTTTGATTTAATTTTGAAGACATTTTCTATAAAGCTCAGTGACTGCTCACTTGCAGGCTTTCTCCATTACGTGCTGAGTGTCGTTGTGCCAAAACAAAGCCCACGGTTCAGCGCTGGTCTACGCGCTGATGACGTGTCCCCTAACTCACCCTCTTCCTGGGCTTGTAACAGTATGAGTTTATGATGTTCTTGGCACAGCCGAGCCAAGCTGTTTTGCTTTCTGAGCTAGTCTTCCTGGAGAAGCGCCACGCTCCGGTGTTTGCAGACCTAACCGGTGGCCCATTGCTTATACGTTAGTCTCTTTTAATTTCATACTGAGACGAGTTTGGCCTCGCTCCTGTTGGAGAGAAACGGGTTTAGCTTTAGACATGTAGTGATGTCACTTTATTTAAGTGTATGTAAAAATGCTTGACTTCATTAAAGGTATTTACAGAGCGGCTCTCGCGGAAAAGATTCCCTTCGCTTGTTACTCCATCATCGGCGTGATTTTCAGGTCTGCTTTGGAGGCAAGATTTATGGGGTTGTGGTCGGCCAACTGTAATCAAAGCCCGGCTGGTTTTAACCAGACCTGAACGCTTTTAGCTTGTGGCATCAAAGCTGAAACAATGCAACAAACTGCAGTTAGATGTGCTGAAGCGTCTCAGAAGTAGTCCGTTTTTGGGAGTGCGTGACTAACACGTTCACAGCGAGTAGACGGGTCTCTTCCTGTGACCCTTTGCATCGGGGGTCGTTCTGGTCGTGACCTCCCGTCTACTTCCTCTACCCATCCCTGGTTCTTGTCCTCGGCTCTCTTCTAACTCGCTCATCTGGTTCTCAAGCTCCGCTGACAGGTAGTTTAACGCTTATATCCTGAAGTCCCTTGAAGTTAGTCGCCGTCTGGATTTTTAACGCTTAGCTGCTCGTTTCCGGGACTTTCTGGGGTCAGGCCTTAAACTCTGAACAATACCACACACAGGCTAACACTCGGATATAATAGACCAGTCACTTCATTATTTGGTAACACTTTAGAATAGGGGTCCAAAATAATGCATCAGTTAAGCATTAATTAATGGTTAATTTGTTCACAATTAAGCATTTATTGAGCAAAAACACACTATCAATTATTGATTAACTTAACATTTTAATCATTAATTAGTAATTTGTTTTTGCTCAACTAATGCTCAATTGTGAACAAATTAACCATTAATTAATGCTTAACTAATGCATTATTTTGGACCCCTATTCTAAAGTGTCACCGTATAAAAGAATAATAGTATTATAATATATATATATATATATATATACGAGACAATATATTTTACTTCTCAACACTAATTTATTATATTCTATTGTAGTGCAGTATTTTAAGAAGTTAAAACAAACATTAAATTATCAATTTTGCAATCAAATATTAAAACTGATTTATTTGACTTTATTTCAGTTTGATTTATTTTTTTCACCCCTGTTACTGCTAGCTTTAACACATACTAATCACAAACTCTATTAAAATTGATTGACTGAGTTTAGCTTAAATGAGTTAAAACTGAATAAATTAATAAATGGATATAATAAACAATGGAATTTAAACCAACACATGAACATACAGTATTATAATCTGCTGTAAAACAAGGCATTGTTTTTTTCTGTTTTTTTTGTATTAATGAAAGTACATTTCTTATTTTTTTGTTTTGTTTAGTTTGTGAAAAGTGTATTTGAGTAAAAGTGCCATATTGATTACCATTTGTATAACCACTGTTTCACTACAAACCCCACTGTTAAACCGTGGTTGGTTAGTGGTTAGTAAAACCATGATTACTGTGTGATTACCGGAACTGCCTGGCAGCTCCAAATGTAGGCAGCACAGAGCAAAGCAGCTCACGAGGAGCACACGAAACAAAGCTATTGTGTTTTCCATACTAATTATAACCACTGGGGCGATGTACACATAAAGCAATAGAAGAAAGAGGCGATAAGATTATTAGACTGTTAGGCAGCTGAGGTGAGGCGAGACCTTGAGCTGTGTTTAGCAGGTCCCTGAAGCCAAGCCTCTAGTTATGAGACCGCCACTGAAGCTGTTTGTTCTTAAAAGCTTTGTTAGAAAAGCAGAGCGGCACAGTACGATTACGGCACTGTCTACCTCCAACTACTCAGAAAAACATTCTCCGCCGATTTAGCGTTTGAAGTCGGAAGGTAATAGCCTGCTGGGACAATGTTTGTGTTTGTTTTTGATGACAGTTGAGAGGCATGACAAAACGTTCTTTGTGTATTGTGGCTTTGGCCACCTGGTCTGGAGCTGCGTGAGGAGAAATCGGGGGCTATCAGTTTCCGTGTATTACAACGGAAGCAACAACATCTCATTTTCAATTCGTCTTCTCAGCAGCTCTTTGAACCTGCAACCCAAGTCGATCTGTTTGTGTTCATTTTTGCAATGAACAAAGTGCGAATATCACCGCACTGAAAGGCTATATTTCATTTATATGTGGAAAGCACTAACTTAAAAACCACTCAGACAACTTTTTATAAAGTTTGTATCCCCTATGACAACACTGTGTTTTTCTTGTACTGCCATTTCTTTAATGGATACTTTCCAAGTGCTTTCTGCCAAAAATACATTCAGTTTTGACACAAAGAAACGATGTGTTGCTGCGCGGTTATTTAGTCCCTTTGAGATCCACCTCTATACAGCTCGGAAAAGGCTCCGACAATCACAGGGATAAAAGAGCGGTTTGTAAACGTCCATGAGAAGCAAATATGTGCCTTCCAAAGAACAATTTATATGTATAATACACATCTTCTGTTCAGTGTTTTGTAAACAACTACGCAATGAAAAATGTTAAGGATGAAAAGATCTGTGAGGGTTACAAACACTGGACACTCAATAAATCTTAAGATAACCATCAGACTATTTCCAATTATTTCATTAATGCATTAATTAAATACATTTTTTAACAACCATAAGACAAAAAAACATGAAGACATTGCTCTAAAATTTTATTTTAAATGTCAAATTATTGCAACTACGACTTTATTATTAGTTAGTAAGTAGGAGTGTGCATATGGTTTATAGGCATTTTCTAAATCGAAGAGATCATTCTCATTCCCTTGTTAAAGTCAGAGGTTGACCAAGAAGCCAGAAGAAAGTCATGTACACCTATGGCTTGGGGTGAGTAAAATATGGGGTATTTTTCTTTTAAAACTATTCCTTTAATAAGCAGCACATTTGCTCCTTTTCACCATTCAATTAATTTATGATTTTAAGTAAAAGTCCTGCTCCATATTTTATCCCTCATATATTCTGCTTTACTGAAAAAGGTAGCTTGCAATGCATTACACAAACCAAACTACAGAAATAGACTTGCATCGTAATGATGTTTCACCACCTTAATTAAAAGGAAGTGACATAACTGTGAAAGTACTATTCCCTAATTAGTGACTCTAAAATAATTTAATTGCTTTTGAGAAATAACCGTTGTGCTTTTGCCATAAAGTTCTTTGGCCACGAGGAAGAGGACAATAACCACCAGGGAAAAAGTGCTGATCAAAGCACTCAGCGAGTGATCAAAACGCTGAAGGTCCCAGTGGTGCAGGCCATGTTCTGCTGCATGTTCCCAGGTGGAAAAAACAACAATAATGGTGCAACATCATATTCTTCCCTCTGGATTACTGTCATCCTCATCTAAGAGCATGTGAAGCCAAGTCTTGTGAGCCTCCAGTGATTCATTTTTCAACCAGATAATGATTTCAAAAGCAAAGGCACATGTATGGCTGCCTGACCCTTCTGGAACGGGAGTCAATAAACTCATGACTAGAAGTGTGAAGTAGAAGCCTGTTTATCTTACAGCAAGAGACTACAAAGGATAAAAAATACCAAAAGAAAACAGAAAGCCAAAAGTTAGATAGAAAGGTGAACTCCCCTGAGCTTGACATAATGATAGTTGTGGAGGCTATTTCCACAATCTCCTCTTCAACAAAGCTTTCCAATAACATATGGTATAATGTGTAGACTCTAGTTATGGCGTTCACTAGAAAACATTTTTTATTCAGACAAACTCAGCTGAATGATGGCCTATACTTCCCACAAACCTTAAGAAGGCCTGGAATATCTTTACACAATAATGTGGATGACATTAATGATACAGGAACAAAACAACAGTTTGGAGATTTAAAAAACATTCCTTTTTTTTTTTTTAATTGATACAGTGTCATAAAAACACACAGCTTTGATGACACAAAGACTCATAGAATATCAAGTTATAAAGCAATGGCCAATGTAGGAATTTAATCTAGGAACAACTGAAAAACGTATTATAATATTGATTGGCCATGGGCTGTAACTCAGTGACGGGCATTTGTTCAGTGATTATAAAAAAAACAATATTCTGATTATTACGTTTTCTAAAGCTTATTTTTAATGTTTTAGAATGCCATCAAATGTAATGTCTTTAAATGTTACTATTTTGTTTATGTTTTTTTTTATAATTTATGCTATAATTTAATTTATTAACTTGCATGTCAGTTGCATTATTTATTTATTTATTTTTAGCTCTGAAAACCATAGTAAACCATAGTAAAACCACTGCACTGGTTAATGAAGTTTTGGAACAAAACTCAATTAAATCATATTTTACAATAAATTGTATTACTCATTTCATATTTAGAGGAACATCTTAGTTATATGAATATATATTCTGATCCAAAGTTCCCTTTCAGTCGGTCACTCCGAGTTAGATCGGATATGACTGACGAATTGGGATCTCGCTTCGAGAGGACCAATCTGCTTTGGGTGTATAAAAACACCCCAATTAACATTGGCATTTACTGATTGAATCCAGCTGATCACCGCATGAGTATAAACAGGCAACGGATGCATGCATCATTAGCTTTTCGCTTCAGAGCCAAGTGTCCACTGGAATTCTGCTCCTCCTGAATCTGCAGACAGTGACTGGCGGAACGGCGCTTCAGAAGATGACCATCACAGAGCTGCGGACCAGACTCCTTTACCTGCAAGGAGCGGTACTCCTCCTCCACTGTCTAGATCAAGGGCTTGCCCTGGTGAGAGCCGGGCGAGTGCTTCTTCTGGCAGTGGGCAGACCTTTGGTGCTCCCCCCGATGAACAGATGTCAGTAGCTGCATCGGACGGTGAGTGAAACTCTGGGGATGAAGTTCGGGCTGGTGCGGCATCCAATGGGAGCTCCACTGTGCCGGATACCAACGTTTTCAATTCATGGCTATGCTTGCCCAAGCTGCTGAGGGGGGCGGGATTTTGTGGAATCCTCCACCGCGTCCAGAAGCCTCAAGGCTATGATGGCCCTGCGCTAGGGTGGTCACGACCCAAAAGTTCTACATGAATTCCGCACCACGATGGACCTCGCGCTCAGAGCGATAAAGCTTACGGCACGGTCTCTGGGTCATGCAATGTCCACTATGGTAGTCCATAGAACGCCATCTGTTCCCAAGACCCAGTTCTTGAATACCCCCATATCCCAAACCAGCCTCTTCGGCGAAGCGTTGGAGAACATCACCCAGCAATTCTCTGCTGCCAAGAAACAAACTAAGGCAATTCGTCACATCTTGCCTCGCCGTGCAGCTGCTGCCTCCACCTGGCCACCGACGGCACAGCCTTAGCCTGCCCGTGGCCGAGGGTGGCCCCCTGCTGCCGCCCCTGCTCCCACGCAGCCAACGTAGCAGCCTCCATCCAGGCAGCATCATGGAACAGGCAGCAAACGTCGGCACAAGTGACTCAGGGATGGAGCTGCTCTTTGGGAGATGGTGATCGCGACACTCCTTCCCAAGGGATCCCAATTCGTGATCGACTGAAAGGGAAAGTCTCGGTTACGTATATAACCCTTGTTCCCTAAAGAGGGTACATACGTAACCGAGATGTTTTATATTCATATATATATATATATGTGTGTGTGTGTGAGTGCATAATGTAAATGCAGTGCCTTTGCTTTAAAAGTTTAATGTCTCTAAATTTTCCATATTTATTGTCTTTTTTCAGGAAATATTGATTTATGCCATTTATTTGATTAATTAAATGGCTTATAATAATAATACTTATTATTATTATTATTATTATTATTATCTGTTCCTTTTGTTTTTAATAGGCTGAAAAATAGGCTAAAACCCTTAGTAATTTTGCACTGCACTGGTTAATGGAGATTTTGAACACTGTTTCATTCATATTTTATAATAAATGTATTACTCTTCTCATTTCCAGAGAAGCTTCTCTTATATGAATATCACTGTATGACATTTTTTATAATAAACTTCAGCCAAATTTGATGCTCGCTGGTGTGGCCAAAGCCAAGCATTGAATTCTGGCATGATAGGATGTTTAATTAAATGTATGCTTGATAAATTTTGAATATCAGTGAAATTAACAGACAGCAGGGTTGCCATGACTCCCTTTTAGAATGAAATAAATTTCTTTTTTGTGGGTAAGTGGGTGAAATGTGTATGCACGGTAAAAATCCATTAACGTTCGCTACAGAAATGCTCTTCTCATCAAGGGATCTCAACCTCTGATTCAAATAAACCACTTCAGCTCATCTATTATTCAAACCCAAGTTCCATCTACAAATTTATTCATCTACGCAAGTCAGTAAATTGAAAGGGATGGGGAAAAAAAGCTGGAAAGGCGGAAAAAGAACAAAATGATTGTTCTGTATGATGGCAAATTTGTTTAATATAACTAGGAATGTGCACATCCTTGTTTGAATCATTTCTTTTAAGCAGTAATAACACCACTGAAGAGTAAGGAAAAAAAAAAATTAAAAAGTGTTTGTGTTGGCACTTTATTTTTTTACTACACCAGGATGAAATCATTCAATAAGAATAAATAGTTCCCTTTCAGTCGGTCACTCTGACGTCACGTCGGTGACCGACGAATAGGAATCTCGCTTCGAGATGCCAAAACA
>JAUCNO010001004.1:1001918-1012128 GCA_032353835.1 Enteromius viviparus
TTCTTAATGCCTGTTTAACATAACAGAGACATTTTATGATTATTACAATACATTTCTTACCTAATGCTCCTTTAAATGTACTTTACAAGGTAAAAAGCAATTTCAACAAACATCGATAATTATTAATTACAAAAATTTGTTAGATTTTTGGGGATCCACCTTGTATGGCACTTGACAGCCTGAACAAACCTTGCCTTGTCAGAAAACCATGTCAGATTATATGATCTATTTGGAGACTTTTTGACCTTGCCACACTTTCATGATGGTCTGCATCCTTTTAAATACATTATGTTGTTTTATATTTTTACTTGTGTGCTCTTTGTGATAATTCATAAATTGAAAAACACGCTCTACATCAGAAAGGTTTATCCAAGCCAGGCTATGTTTAAATTTTAATGTTTCAATGAATGAATAGATAAGAAAATACTGTGTGTTTTGGGAATCACACCACATAAATGTGTGAAATAATAAATGGATAGATAATATACACTCAACGAAAATATAAACGCAACACCTTTTTTCACAATAAAAGGCCACCCTGGAATGTGCAGTTGTGTTGTCTCACAACAAAATGCCACAGATGCCACAAGCATTGAGGGAGTGTGCAATTGGCATGCTGACAACAGGAATGTCAACCAGATCTGTTGCTTGTGCATTGAATGTTCATTTCTCAACCATAAGCCATCTTTCGCCTGAAAGAATTAAGGTGTCTACGGTGTGGAGTGAGTGCTGCAAGTCACAATACTGTACGTGTAGAAATGGCAAGTTGGAGAGAAAAGGAAGGCTGCCCGGCTAGGGTTGGGTTGATAGACAATGCCTTCGTCCATCCTCCATAGATATCACAAAGCTGAGCCAGCATCGTGATCCTCCGCCCCGCCGCAGCAGCAGCAACCAGCTCGCGAAAAACACACTTAATCTATTGCGTGTATATATCTATGCCATTAATAAGCGAGCGCACCACTGATGCTGGCGAGCGCGGTAAATCATTTCCGCAAGATGAGAGGAAAACAGATGTACATGCGAAGAAATGGGGCCCGCAAGTTCATTTCAAAGCCTCGCGCGCTCTTGGTATGCCATCCACCCGCACTTCAAGCACTCGCACGCGATCATTCCTGCGCTCGATCTCTTCTCACCTGCTCGCGCGAACACTGTTATTTTTGTCAGTAGTGGGGCGGGGGGGCTTTGTGTGCTAAAAAAGCACATACATTCATGTAGATGGCAATACACGTTCTCCTTTTTTTGCATGTTGAAATCATCTTTCCTCTTGCTGTATCAAAATCTCACCTAGCTTTCCTCAGAGATGTTCCCAATAATGTGCTTTAAGTCAAGTCAAATTCAGTTTATGCATGATTACATGATATAACTTTTTAAACACTGTATCCTAAGCTGTGGATAATTAAGCTATATATCATATGCTGAAGTACATTTCTGGAGTTTTAAAGATTAAAAGAAAAAATAACAAGAACCGTACCGAACCGAAAACCGTGACCCTAGAACCGCAATACGAACCGTGGGTTTTGTGAACCGTGCCACCCCTAGTATGTATATATTTAGCAAGGATGTAACGTTAACTAAATGTACATAATTTCAAAATGTGCTTTTTGTACCTTTTATATTTATATAATATACACAGTACACACACGCATATGTAAATAAAAGCTTTGGTGGAAACGTGCTTCTGTAGTTTTTATAGTGTGTTTTTTCTCTTATTGGTGCCTGATTACAGTATGTCTGTTGTAGCTTGTGAGCAATGCCATCCAGTTCTTGGCGTCAGTGTGTGAGCGACCGCACTATAAGCATCTCTTTGAAGACCAGAGTGTTCTCACCAGCATCTGTGAGAAAGTCATCGTGCCCAACATGGAGTTTAGAAGTATGTGTCAATTTGTTAGTCATGGTCTTGTATAGCAGCTGATGAAGTGGAGCAAATAATCTAAAAGAATTTTCCATGTTGTAATTTAATAATTGTATGAAAACAGGTGCAGATGAAGAGGCCTTTGAAGATAACGCGGAAGAGTACATCATCAGAGATCTTGAAGGTTCAGGTACGTTGGAGCTGCTCTCGCTCTCGTTCAGACACTCAGTCTTCCTGTAATGAATCACACCACCTCTCCTCACAGATATCGACACGAGACGTAGAGCAGCTTGTGATTTGGTGCGGGGGCTCTGTAAGTTCTTTGAGGGCCCAGTGACGGGCATCTTCTCTGGATATGTGAACTCCATGCTGAACGAATATGCCAAGAACCCCGGGGTGAACTGGAAACACAAAGATGCTGCTATCTACCTGGTCACATCTCTGGCCTCCAAAGCTCAGACACAAAAGGTCAGATTTTTCTGGAATGGTGAAATAGACGTTATTGAACAAAATGGTAAAAATACTCAATATAATCGTACATTTTGTGCATTATGCCTGCAGAAGGCGCCAACAACCTATCGACTGCTTTTACAATTTACTCTTGAGGGAAAAATGCTCAGAGCTGACCCTCTATAGATAGCAAAACAACTGAAATGATCCAGAAACGGTCCTTGTAACATCAGTGACTCAACTTCATTTTTGCGACTTTACGAGAACACTCTAGTAAAAGCAAAGAAAACAAAAATAACGTAATTTACTCTACCATTCTTCTCCCCAGACTACTGTTTTCAGCCAATTTCGAGTATCACAACACATACGTTTGACATTAACACATTTGACATAATCAGCCTTGTTTACATCTGGGGAAGAACCACGCACATGTAAGTAATCTGCAGTTGTTTAAGTCTAGCGGAAGGTGTACGCATGTGTTGTGGTTAGTGGTGGGCCGTTATCGGTGTTAACGCGAGAAACTTATTGCGCGATAAAAAATATTGCGGTTAATATAATCTATAGTTGTGTTGGGAGCTGGGTCTATAATATGCAAGCTTTGATGACTTTCACTGTGATCTTTAAGCACGGATGTATACCTAGCCGAATTACACTGTAGCCCTATTTGGATCTACGGCATATTGCATTGACTAAAACACACAAGGAAACGCGTTGTGAAAAATATCACATTCATCGCATTCGGACTCTAGAATTATCACAGAGGTCGTGAGAGAAAAACAGACATGGCAGATTCGGATGGGATTAACATCACCAAGTATGTCTAAAACAAAACATTATGTAACAAACCCCCGTGAAAAACTAGTCCCGTCTGAATAGGGCTTTACTTTTAGTCATTATTTAGGTTGTACACATATCCTGAATGCCTTTGGCAGAAATCAAATGAGCCACTTTAGTCAAAATGAATTAAAGCCCACCCCTAGTTGTGATACTCTCTGATAGGGCTGGGCGATATATATTGAATTCAAAATATTGTATATTTAAAAGTAAGGCCAGCTCATACACAGAGCCGTACATCACTGACAAGCTTCACGTTGAGTTTCGTGGGGATTCAATGGTGCAGCTTCTCAGTGATGACTGCTCAGCTGACGGAGATTTACCGCTAATAAAAGAACCGGCTTTACTGATGAGATGTGCATAATATACCGTTCGATATATATCGCCCAGTCCTACTCTCTGAAATGGCAGAAGACTGAAGATGACAGAACTCAGAGGAGAAGAATGATTGAGTATATTGTTATTTTTGTTTTTTTGTGCAAGTTGATCCACTGATGTCACATGGACTGTTTTACTGGTGTTTTTACTATGTTTCTGGATCATTTCAGTTGTATTTCTGTCTATGGAGGGACAGATAGCTCTCAGATATCATCAAAAATATCTTAATTGGTGCTCTGAAGATGAAAGTCTTACGGGTTTGGGACGACACGAGGATGAGTAATTAATGACAGAAGTTTCATTTTGGGGTGAACTAACTATTTAACAATGATAAAACAATAACAAGGATATTTATCTTCACACGCTTTGGCAAAAATATCCATCATTCTTTTTATATTGTTACCTCAGTTTGGCTGCAATGCTCAAATAAAGTAGAAAAACCAGACAAAGAATTGTTTTGAAATTGTTCCTTAAAAAGATCTCCCACTCCTAGACCAGTCTTAAGAATGGTTTGAGTCTGCTGTCGTTTGTTTGTGATCTATAGAGCTGAGATCCAGTCTGACAGACGTTTACTTTTGGTTTACAGCATGGGATAACACAAGCCAATGAGCTGGTGAACCTGTGTGAATTCTTTGTCAACCACATTCTAGTAGACCTGAAATCTCCCAATGGTAACAGGCTTTACTCCTCTTAACATGTTTAATTGTTTTTACTGCAACTGATGCTGAATGGGTTTCTTTTTTGTCCCTCAGTGAACGAGTTCCCAGTTTTGAAAGCAGATGCCATCAAGTATGTTATGACCTTCAGAAGTCAAGTAAGCACTTTCTTTTCCGTTACGTTGTATTCTTCTCATTACACTAGTGTGTCTTCACTGGGTGTGATGGTCTGGCTTCTGTCTGGTCCTCAGCTCCCTAAAGAGCAGCTGTTGGAGGCCGTTCCTCTCCTGGTGGCCCACCTGCAGGCGGAGAGCATCGTTCAGCACACCTATGCAGCACATTCCCTCGAGAGACTCTTCACCATGAGAGGAGCCAACAATGCCACTCTGTGAGTTTTTCCAGGACAAGACACGAGAATGAGCATCTTCTAAATTTGGCCATTCATTTTCTAATCTAGTCTTCTTTTTCAGAATCACTCCTGCTGAAATGGCACCGTTCACAGAACAGTTACTTAACTATCTGTTCAAAGCTTTGGCAATCCCTGGCTCATCTGAGAACGAGTACATAATGAAAGGTAGCTGCCACTTTGATATTCACAGATCTTAGCGATAAAAGGTTTTGTTAACTGTAATATTTTTATTTACTCCTTGGCCTGTTCTGTTTATCGCCCCTCTAGCCATCATGAGGAGTTTCTCTCTCTTACAGGAAGCCATTGTGCCCTACATCCCCACTCTCATTGGTCAACTCACTCATAAGCTCCTCCTCGTCAGCAAGGTAGGCCAGTCACTTAATCTGTGTGTTATGAAGGATGCTGGAGTTCAGGTTGGTGTCCAGTCATGTGGCCTTTGTCTCAGTCTATGGCATTGGATGCACTGGCAGGACACAGAGAAATATCCGTCCATCAAAGGGGACATTTCCCAAGCAGGACTTGATCCTAAAGGCAGGACGGGACATCTTCATGTTTTAGAAAGAGGTTATCACTTCTCTTAAAGATAACAATGTTTCTTGTCTCTACAGAATCCCAGTAAGCCGCATTTCAACCATTACCTGTTTGAGTCACTTTGCCTGTCCATCAGGATCACCTGCAAGGCCAGTCCAGACACCGTGGGCAGCTTTGAAGAGGCCTTGTTTCCTGTGTTTACTGAGATCCTCCAGAATGATGTGCAGGGTGTGTTACACTGTTAGAAGTTTGTTAAACTCTCATGCCGCCTTTTGCACAGTTGTGTGGTGGCTTGCATAACTTTGGGGTCTGCGTATATAAATAGTGCACACAAAGTGTTCCTGTATGGCACACAGTCCTGAAGTCCTGTTTTTATGGTCATTTCCACCTGCAGAGTTCGTGCCGTATGTCTTCCAGGTGATGTCTCTGCTGCTGGAGATCCACAGCAGCTCCATCCCCTCCTCCTACATGGCCCTGTTCCCTCACCTCCTGCAGCCCGTGCTGTGGGAACGCACAGGAAACATCCCTCCTCTCGTCCGGCTGCTGCAGGCCTATCTGGAGAAAGGAGCCACCACCATCGCCAGCGCAGCGGGTGACAAGATTGTGAGTGCTTCAAGGGATAGCCTCTACTAAATATGCTAAATGATTACCCACAATGCAACAGGCTTTGTCTCAATACATTTCCATTAAATTAAGGTAATTTTTTTTTTTTCCCCACCAGCCTGGTCTTCTTGGAGTATTCCAGAAGCTCATTGCATCCAAGGCTAACGACCATCAAGGCTTCTATCTGCTCAACAGTATAGTGGAGCACATGCCTCCGTAAGCAATGCATCATGAGGACACAAGAATGAAAACGTTGACCTGTTTCTGTGCTCCATTGATGGGGTTCTGTGTTTGTATGCAGAGATTCCATCACCCAGTACAGGAAGCAGATCTTTATTCTGCTTTTCCAGAGGCTTCAGAGCTCCAAGACCACAAAATTTGTTAAGAGTGAGAGATTGCTTATGCTTCACCTCTTAGCCCTGTAATTTCAACATTACAAATTGCTCAATGTATTGATCTGTCTCTTTCTCTTTGCAGGTTTCCTGGTCTTTATCAACCTTTATTGTGTGAAATATGGAGCAATTGCACTGCAGGAGATATTTGATGACATCCAGCCAAAGCAAGTAGCTTTATTATTCTAGACATAGTGTTGCGTTGCAGGTATTGCTGACTGGTTTAATGACAAAAAAATTACGCCATAATCTACTCACCCCCTGACCCCATCCTAGGTGTATGACTTTCTGCTTCCAGACAAACACTTTAAAAAAATGAAGTCTTGATTTCAAATTATAGCCTAAATAACTGACTTCTGATAACATCCATATGCTTATCCCCGAGAGCATTTCTTGGATGACCTATGACTCGATTTATGATGCATCTTACGTCATGCAGTGTGTCAGAGGTCAGACAAATCCCTGGATCTCGACCCTCTCGGGGACCCACGTGTCAGGTATTAAGGTTATATAGGTTAGTTTTACTTCGCAGTACCGGTGTATATATCTGATTTACAGAGCTTCCAAATAATGGCCACCGTCCACCAGCATTACCACACTTGAAAGAAGAAAGTCATACTCCTAGGATGGCTTGTGAGTCAGAAGGTTTATGGCGTAATTTTCATTCCTTTAACGCACCTTTTTGTTGTTGTCGTTGAAACCCTCTCTGATTGGCCAGCAGACACGGTGCATTGTGATTGGACAAACCTCTCAAGCACGTCTCAGAAATGTTACTCTTTGCAGTATTGCGACTTCAGGGATTTAATCTATGCATAGCTTGTAACACTCCAAAAAGAAAGGATGTGACCCCTTTCATTTCCTGCTCGTTTCCATGGTTTTGTTCCTCCTCAGGATGTTTGGCATGGTCGTGGAGAAGATTATAATTCCTGAGGTGCAGAAGGTCTCAGGACCGGTGGAGAAGAAGATCTGTGCTGTGGGCATCACAAAGATCCTCACAGAGTGTCCTGCCATGATGGACACAGAGTACACCAAGCTCTGGTAAGACGCTCTACAGGCTTTTGTGTATAAACTAATAGGAAATGACATGACTGGGGACATTATTATGATTTATGATTTATTTGCAATAAATTTCCCCCTCTTATTTGTCTTTTAGTCTAACAAGATAATTTGGTCAGGTGATCTGATTTATTAATCATGAACATTTGGTGAGAAAAATCTGTTTTTGTTTTTTAGGACTCCTTTGTTGCAGGCTCTGATTGGTCTGTTCGAGTTACCGGAGGATGACAGCATCCCAGATGATGAGCATTTCATAGACATAGAGGACACTCCTGGATACCAGACGGCTTTCTCACAGCTTGCTTTTGCAGGGAAGAAAGAGCATGATCCCATCGGAGATGCAGTCAGCAATCCCAAAATCCTCCTAGCTCAGTCCTTACACAAACTCTCCACCGCCTGTCCTGGAAGAGTGAGTATCACCAGTGATGGGCACGCTACTTTCAAAAAGCTAGTTACTTCTCACAAATAGTAACTAAGTTAGTAACTGACTTACAAAAATTAACTAATTACCCGGAAAACGGATGTCCTCAATAAAAATGATTATTATACAAATTTACTCTACACTATTTTACAGATTCTGTGGGACAGTGTGAGAAACACATCCTATTCAATATGTTTTTGTGAATATGATCTACTCTATGGACACCGTGGGAGTAGAATCACCGTGGTATTTGAAATAGCATTATAATATGATTGTGCTCATTAATTATCATACAGTGATAGATCTTTAGTAATTAGAATTAATATGAATGTGTGTATATGTTGACTGGTGGTGTGTAAGATATTGTTTGTTTAGCCTTTCTATAAAAAATGTGTGAAAAAGAATTGTGATAACAAACAAAATCTTGATACTGCGAATTCTACTACAATATAAATCCCGCTAAGATTAATAAGCTGCTGGGTTCATGAATATTAATCATGTTGTCTGCGTTCACAAAAATGTATTTTATGAAATCAAAATGGGGATGAGAATAGGTTCGTACATTAGCTTTTGACAGGAAAATACAACAAAGAGTATCATTTACATGTAGCGCATGAATTCTGTATGTTTGTGTGTGTCTCCCTCAGTTGTTTATGGTAGGTCAAATACAGGTGCTTTACATTGAGCTTCCATTATAATAATTATAGTAACACCGCAACGCTGCATTGTCAGAAACTGTTGTAATGGGGGAAACGGTAATTTGTTTGATTACTCGTTCTTGGAAAATGTTTAATGCGGTTATGAATGACTCACAATGTAATCACTAAAATGACTCAAAGGTTTCGACTTTTAATTCTACTCCAATATGTGCGCTCGGGGGCAGAATACTTGTTTTTACAGTACTATTTCATCCGACTGTCGTCTTTAACAGGTGCCCTCCATGCTGAGCACCAGTCTGCCGGCAGAAGCTCTTCAGTTCCTGCAGGGTTACCTTCAGGCTGCCGCTGTACAGCTGGTGTAGCCACACGCCCAGACTCCTCATCACCCAGAAAGGGGACCTCTGATGCCCTCAAGACACCTAAACTGATCCAACCAATAAAGAGACGACCGGTGGACTCAACATGAGTGGAGACTCACCGCCCAGCGATACATGGCCAGACAGAAGGGATTTTTAAGGGATAATTTTAATGAATTATGTGTGACGAATGGGAAAGTGCTAGGGTAGAGGGGTGCTGATCATCTCACTGGGCGGCCTCTACTAGTGTTGGCTTTTCTAATGTATTATTTGGAGTCCATTTAATATGTTCTCTAATTGTTTTGTTCTGCGTCTCGCCCAACCATACATTCGGCAGTATTTTGAAATGTCTCCTTTTACAAACATCGAACAGCACTTGGGAGTTGGCTGACATTTGATGGCATCTTTAAGATCAATGGGGAATGCATTTTCCGTTTGTAGTTTTGGGGATGTTTTTACTGTATAAACGAGTTGTTTTGCTAAGCAGAAATTTTTGTTATGTCTCATGTTGCATGTTATTCACCATGTTTTGTCTTCACGTCTTAGTTTTGCTGCTCTAGTTGTTAATAAATAAAATAAAGCACTTGTTTAACATGTCCGTTTATGTTTGTATTTGTTCCAAAAAGTCTTTTATCTCTAGGTTTACTTCCCTTAAGGTCTTAAACAACCAGCAAACGCTGTATTGTGCTCCGCTGTTTCACTAAAACTAAAGCTGGTCTTGTGTATTTTTTAAAGATCAGTGCAATATACTATTTTCTTGCCTTGAAATGTTCATGGTGGGAGAAGTATTATGGGATGTCTGAATTTCACGTGATCATTAACAGTTCTTTGTTCGTAAAGAATGCAAACTTGTCACATCCTATAAAATTATTTGCCATATTAGATTCCCAAGACAATTTAAAGACACGACATTGTATTATGCATGTTTGAGTTTTGATAAAGCTCTTCATGAAGTTTAATACACTGCTTCAGGTTCTCAACAAGGTTAGTACAATATTTCAACTTGGGTTGATTCAGATCGGCAAAAAGCCGTGTAACAAGCAGGATAATGTACATCCAGAAGGTTATCGCAGAATTAAGCCCGATGCGAAGAGGTAACAAACTGGGCTTTGCCAGTGGAGGTATGTACGCCCGAGATAGGAAACCTGAGGTCTCATATGTCACAAGCACCCTTGTCCAATCACTTGGAGGCTTACCCAGCTAACAGGGAACGTTCTCAGAACATTCACTACGTTCTTTAAAAGTTGTGTAAATGTTAGTACAAAAACGTTTCTCAAATAATGTTTTTGGAACGTTCTTGTAATGTTGAGAGAAAACATTTTTAAAACAACGTTCTTGGAACGTCTTTAGGACGTTATTTGCACTTGATGAAGGTTCTTATAAAGCTGGAAGAAAACGTTCTTGGAACGTCTTTAGGACGTTATTTGCACTTGATAAAGGTTCTTATAAAGCTGGAAGAAAACGTTCTCAAAACAACGTTCTTGCAACGTCTTTAGGACGTTATTTGTACTTGATGAAGGTTCTTATAAAGTTGGTAGAAAACGTTCTCAAAACAACGTTCTTGCAACGTCTTTAGGACGTTATTTGTACTTGATGAAGGTTCTTATAAAGTT
>JAUCNO010001004.1:1035221-1056395 GCA_032353835.1 Enteromius viviparus
AAAGTACCTGGAAGCCGGTACAGGTACAACTTTTACACAGTGGAAAACCAAACAGAGCCGAGCCGAGTCGAGCCGAGGCGAGCTGGTACTGTGTAGTGGAAAAGCGCCAATATTTTGGTAGTCTCAAACAACAGATTAACATGCATGCAAACACTTAATGTTTTTTATAATATGCATTTACCTTATTTGTTCAACGACTCCCAAACAATTAGTTCATCAATTAATTTTTCCGTGTTCCTCTAGTGATTGGTTGATTTTATTTATAGCAGTGTTTGTGAAAAAGTGGCACCTAGTGGCAAATAAAGAATTAGCATTTTCGTTCAGACCAACAATGGCAGCTGATATGCTAATGTTTCATTTTGACATCAAAATGAAGGGCTTGGGACTTGTTTAAGAGTCGACCCTTTCTTTTGTGAGACAGTAATTTGATATACTTTGCAGGATGTTTTTATTCACTTAGAGCTGTGTTACATACTGCATGAAAGGTCATTTTCAAAAATCCATAATATTGGCACTTTAATGCGAAAAATTTGATAAATCGCCGACAAATGCCTGAAATCACAGGCAAATCGGTGCTCGTTCATGCGAGTGACAATGACACAGTGTGAATTATCAAAGACGGGATCTGAGAGAATCACTGACGTGTCGCCGACACCCGTGAGATATTGGCATGCTAAATATCTGGACCTGTTGGCGATACAAAATCATGCCGTGTGAAAAGTGTTCTGACTGAATAACATCGATAATTACCTACAGCCAATGAGAGAGCAACATCCAGGTCAGCGGGATGAGTTACATAGGTATAGAAGGTAAATATCCTTCTCTACAATCTTCTCTTTGTTGCAAATGAGCGCATTTGCGATTTGTATGACAAGCTTATTTTGCTTGATATAATTTGTAATAATAATCCCAGTGTCACATGAGAACTCCGGTCTTGCACACATGATCTCGCGTTGTTTCCATGTGACTTCTTGCGTGTGTTTGGCAGTAAGACAAAATTGTCTGCGATTCTTTCTATTGTAAAGTCAAGCAGTGTGAAAGCCCCTGTCACCGATCTATCATGCAGTGTGAACACAGCAGCGATTGAATACTACTCCAGATAATCACGCAGTGTGAAAATATCTGTGACATGACTACTTTGAAAATCATGCAGTCTGAACTCGGCATTAGGCAAGCAACACTGATTGACAATCAATTTCACATGCTGTTGTTCAAGTGGAACAGACAACAGCTAGAAATTACAGGCAATTAGCAAGACACCCCTAATAAAGGAGTGCTTCTGCAGGTGGTGACCACAGACCACTTCTCAGTTCCTATGCTTTCTGGCTGATGTTTTGGTCACTCAGCTCATCCAGGAAGGCACATCAATTCGAGCTTTGGCGAGAAGGTTTGCTGTGTCTATCAGCGTAGTGAAGACAGTACATCAGAAGATGTGGAGGAGGCCGTAGGAGGGAAACAACCCAGCAGCAGCACCGGTTTGTGGTGTGGAGAGGGTTGCACAGCCTTCCATGTTCTCGCCAGAGGTGGACTTACTACCATTAAGTACCGAGATGAGATCCTCAGACCCCTTGTGAGACCATATGCCGGTGCGGTTGGCCTTGGGTCCCTCCTAATGCAAGACAATGCTAGACCTCATGTGGCTGGAGTGTGTCAGCAGTCCCTGCAAGATGAAGGCATTGATGCTATGGACTGGCCCGCCCATTCCCTAGACCTTAATCCAATTGAACACATTTGGGACATGTCTCGCTCCATCCACCAAATTGCACCACAGACTGTCCAGGAGTTTGCGGATACTTTAGTCAAGGTCTGGGTGACATTCCTCAGGAGAGCATCCGCCGCCTCATCAGGAGCATGCCCAGGCGTTGTAGGGAGGTCATACAGCCATGTGAAGGCCACACACACTATTGAGCCTCATTTGACTTGTTTTAAGTACATTATATCAAAGTTGGATCAGCCTGTAGTGTGTCTTTACACTTCAATTTTGAGTGTGACTCCAAATCCAGACATCCATGGGTTAATAAATTTGATTTGCATTGATAAATTTTTGTGTGATTTTTTTTTTTTGTCAGCACATTCAACTATGTAAAGAACAAAGTAGTTAATAAAGAATATTTCATTCATTCAGATCTAGGGTGTTATTTTAGTGTTCCCTTTATTTTTCTGAGCAGTGTATATTAAAATAAAAGGAATATTTTTTATTTTTTACATATTTTTTGATGATACATTTTAGAAGAGAAGTCTTTGAAAAACATATGCTCATGAACTTTTGAATGGTAATGTATGTAGTCTCTATAAAAACAAAACAGTATGTGTAAAAATGAACATCGACCAATTATCTATTTATCCATAAACTATTTAATCAAATTAACAATGGTGTTAATTTAGTGTGATTGTCACAGAAATGTTGAACAACATATCTTCTGTCTCTTGTTGTTGCATACCTTCAGGAATCTCCTCTTTGGACAGCAAGGCCTCTGGGAAGATGGGAGTCCGGGCCATCGTCTACTACATGGTGACCACGTTTATAGCGGTTTTCATCGGTATTGTGATGGTGATTATTATCAGGCCGGGTAAAGGGAGCAGGGACAGTCCAGTGGCCTCTAGTGGCAGCATTGAGCCGGTGCAG
Organism: Enteromius viviparus; assembly: GCA_032353835.1. NCBI lineage: Eukaryota > Metazoa > Chordata > Actinopteri > Cypriniformes > Cyprinidae > Enteromius > Enteromius viviparus. Next base: position 1,037,848 of record JAUCNO010001004.1, read on the forward strand.
GCCGCTGATGCTTTCTTGGACCTGATAAGGTGGGAAAAAAAGTTGGTTGTACCGATGTGATGTTTGTTTGTTTTTAGATGCTATGGAATCTGATTTTTCTCATTTTTCTTACAGAAACATGTTTCCACCAAATTTAGTTGAGGCCTGCTTTAAACAGGTTTGTAATTTCTCATTTGTCAGCTTGATATAAAATTGATATCACAATCAGTACTGAGTGTGATGTATTACTAATGCATTAAATACTGTAATTTAAGCACCTTTCCCTTCAAAAAGAAAGGAATTATCCTATAATTACAGATACTCCTGATGTAATACTGCATAGACCAATAGAACAGATTATTTAAATTGTAATTCTAATCTAATGTTAAAAGATTTGTTTTTAATGCAACCGTCTCCCTTTAATAGTTATATATATATATATATATATATATATATATATTCAAAATAAAAGTTTTTGTTTACATGGTATATGTGTGTGTATTGTGTATGTGTATAAAGACACACATACAGCAAATATTTAGAAATATTGAGATATGACTATGTTAAAATGTATATATTTATATAAACCATATCATATATAAATACATTTAATATATAAACACAACATATTTGTCTTAATTATATACATGCGTTTGTGTGTATAAATATCATAAATATACATTGTAAACATTTTGTAAACAAAACATTTATTTTGGATGTGTTATTAGAATTAATCGGTTGAAAGCACTAATAAATATATAAATGTATATACATGTAAATATTTTCAAAATATGTATATACTGAATGTTTGTGTTTTTATCTACATAATAAACAAATATAGTGCACATACATATGTCATGTAAAAAAATATTTGAATAATCACAATTAATCGTTTGATAGTATATCATGCACCCTAATAACCCTTTTTTTTTGGCAGTACAAAACACTATACAAGAAAACTGTGTTGACCAAAAACGTCACCATCGAGGGCAATGCGACAGACACCTTCAACTCTACAGACCTCAGCCAAGCGTCCAACTTCAGCACAGTCCTGCAGACCGTCCAGGAGACGGTGGAAGAGGTGGTGCCTGTCTCCGGTTCCTCGAATGGGGTGAATGCCTTGGGGTTGGTGGTCTTCTCCATGTGCTTTGGATTAGTGATCGGAAACATGAAACAGCAAGGCCAGGCTCTCCGGGATTTCTTTGACTGCCTGAATGAAGCCATAATGCGCTTGGTGGCCATCATTATCTGGTCAGTGTGTGACTATGATGTTCTGATAGTCTTCCTGCTGAATCATTAACAGTAAGGCAGTCATTTAGAAGAGAATGATGTGTCACTTGCTTTTTGTCCTGTCTATTCATTTAGTTAAATAAAATAAAAAAGCAACTGACTGTAATGCACCTCTTCAGTAATCATGCTTTAATTTCTTTAGTACAGTTTATTTAGAATTTGTTTTGGGGGAACAAAAAGTAAAAATGCTAATGAGATGCTGTACAGTATTATTAAGTATTTCACAGCTTAGTTGTGTTGCAAGCATAATAAGAAACATATTAAAAATCTTATAATAATTGAATATTACTTAATGTCATGATAATTCAATTTTTTTAGAAATCATTCCAAATATAATTCTAGCTCATTATCTTTTAATAATGAGAACTAATAAATAGGCTACTAATTAAGACTTAATGTCTTATAATAAGAAACTGTCTGAGTAGTGTTAATATACATTAATAAGTGGAAATTATTAATTACTAATTACAAATCAAAGGCTCTGTTTATGCATGTGTGTTTGCAAATAATGTTTTGTTAAACTGTAATTGATGAAGATGTACTATCATGTAATAATTGCTGTAAAATGTCTCTTCTGAGCAGGTATGCTCCGGTGGGAATCCTCTTCCTGATCGCAGGGAAGATTGTTGAGATGAAAGATCTTGCTCAGGTGGGCGGACAGTTAGGCATGTACATGGTTTCTGTCATTGTCGGACTCCTCATCCATGGGCTGTTTGTTCTACCGCTGCTCTTCTTTGTGGTGACCAAGAAAAACCCTTTTACCTTTATCGCTGGGCTGCTGCAGGCTCTGATCACTGCACTGGGCACTTCGTCCAGGTAAACACATTCAGACCTCTATTTAGGGCACTCGGTATACATCTTACACTAATGATACAGAGCATTTCGTCTGTTGTTTGTCTCAACAGTTGGTCCAGTAGCAGACGGTTTTTCTAGCTGATATACATTAAAGAGCCTATGGAATGGTTATGAATGTAATGTGACTGTATATTTCCTATTAAAACAGTAAATAATACAGCACAGACATTTGATGATTGGACTATGTATTGTTTATAGTGTGTAGAATAGCATTTTATTTTATTTTATTTGATAGCGTTTTATTTTAAATAATTTATTATAATATAGTATAATATATATATTTTTGGAAATTTAGTATTTATATTAATTTAATTAGAAAAATCTTTTTGAGCTTAAACATATTTTTATCATTTATTATAATATAGTTTGATTATATGCAGTAAATATATCAGATAACATAAAATATGTATTTCAAAATGTTAGCAAAAACCAAAATAATATCTCAGTGATACTAATATAGCCATCACTAGCATGTAAATGATGATATAAATGACCTAAAAGCTGAAAACTATCAAAATATTTGGCATATGATCCTTATAACAAGTATAAAATACAAATAATTTTTCCCCATTTGCCTTTGTATAATTTACTTGTGATTTAGGAGACATTTAATAAGAAATGTATAGATTGTCATCCTAAATCCATAAGGGTTGTAGCATTTAGTTTTATATACTTAGCCATCCTCAATATATAAAGTATCTTAAAAAAAAAATTCTAAACACCTCAGTAATTCGATTCTCCTGACAAAATTTCAGTTGATCTTCTTGTCTTCCTCAGCTCTGCCACCCTGCCCATCACTTTCCGGTGTCTTGAAGAAAACAACCATGTGGACAAACGAGTGACACGTTTTGTGCTGCCAGTTGGAGCCACAATTAATATGGATGGCACTGCTCTGTATGAGGCAGTAGCGGCCATTTTTATCGCCCAGGTCAATGACATGGACCTAAACTTTGGGCAGATCCTCACCATCAGGTAAGTATTGGCCAGCACAAGTACTGAAGGAGTCTTTCATCTCCTCAAAGAGTGGGCTATTTTCCATCAAACTCCAAATTAATAAGCCCCCATGTTTCCCGCAGCATCACGGCGACCGCCGCTAGCATCGGAGCAGCAGGCATCCCTCAGGCTGGGCTGGTTACCATGGTGATAGTATTGACATCGGTGGGACTGCCCACAGAGGACATTACACTGATCATCGCGGTGGACTGGTTCCTGTGAGTCTCTCTCAAATGTCACGCTGAAGCATGCGGCTCCAGTAGAGAGCACTCTCTCAAAGGTTATCGATACATAATGCAGACTGCTAATCTGAATGAGTGTTGACACACTCCGCTTTCGTACTGCTGAACACTGAATTGAATATGTTAAAGGTTCAGTGAATTATATGCAGAAAGTCCCTTTACTTAACAGATTAGAAAGTATGTTTGCTAATGTAAGCATTACTATTATAGATGCATATTTAAAGGCATAGTTAATTACCCTCCAGGCAGGTTCCAAACCTGTAAGACTTTCATGCATCTTCAGAACGCAAATTAAGATATTTTTAATGAGAATATTTTGAATAGCCACTCAATACACCATAGCACCTACATTTCAACATTCTAGTACATTAAATAAACCAATAAGAACACCTTAGCAGCTGCATAGCAACAACTTGAAAGCACTGTAGAAACTACATAGCAATACGCTAAGTCACCCAGCATACCTTAACATTTGCAAAAACAATATCCTAGCACTCTGAACACTTTAGCACCAACAAAGTAACACCCTCGAAAATGCATAACAAGCTAGAAACCACTCACATTTGTGTCTGCATAGTAACACCCTGGAAACCACCCTCAACACCATAGCAACATGTTTTCAACCACCTACAACTTTCTGATAAGATGCTAATGCTGTGTTCCAGGCACAACTTTTTTCACCAAAGGTGCTTATTCCTTGCTTTTTTAAGGGAAACAGAGGAGCAAAAATGGTGCGGGCTATGTGACGTCAGAGCTCAGAACTAGGAGTACATTAATCTAGTACGAGTTCACGGGTGGGATGTCACACCTTTGACTGCTGTTATAGTGCACTTTCACGGGTAGAAGGTCGGAAAAACACGGTTACAGGTTCCCTTGAACGCAGCATAGAAGCCAATTTAAACACCCAGGACTGGAGTGGTGAGCTTTTCATGGTCAAACACCACTTACACCTCAATGTAAATGTTTTTGTGTGATTGTTCAGGGATCGACTCAGGACCACCACCAACGTGCTGGGAGATTCGTTCGGTGCTGGGATCATTGAGCATTTGTCACGACAGGAGCTCCAAAACCAGGATGTAGAAATCAGCAACTCTGTGATCGAGGAGAATGAAAAGCCGTACCAGCTGATCTGTCAGGAGAACGACTCTCTCAAACATCGCAACAGTGAAACCACCATGTAATTATCCTCACATCATTATAGTTCACACCGACGAACTGTAAAAAACAGATGGACGACCCGTCTCCACTTCTGTCCACTATAGAAAACTGAAGCCAAAATATCCCAGTTACGATCATTGTCAAAGTGTGAAAATGAAGTAAATGTATTAAAATCCCACCCAAGCTCCCACAGACCCCCATCATAAGCCCACAATCATGACACCACACCCCGTTTTTATAGCATCAAACTAAAACGAACCGTATTTGAAAAACATACACTTGAACATATTAGACCAATTGTGTGTTTAGAAACAGTGACTGTTTTGTGGGTGGAGATTATCTGGTGGTAGAAAATGATTTTCCAGTAGCGGTCTATTAAAGCCGTGGAATAATAGAATTTTTTCACTTCTGACATCGAAAGGCACAACAATATTTTTTTCCCCATGGATTTTACCCATTTACTTCTACTTTACGAGAGTTTTTCTGCCACCACAGTACACCCACAGCTGCAGGTGACATAACTGTGACACCTAATCCAAATTGGTCTATATCAACATGATAAGAACTAACTAAATTGATGGAAACCACCTTGATTTTAAGTTTGGCCCATTTGTGTACATGGAGAGGGTGTGGTTTATGACCTACTCTGTATACTGCAGCCAGCCACCAGATGGCGATCAAAATATTTCGGCTTCACTTTTCCAAACATGCGAGGCACACTTGTTCACACTAAAACCTAAAGTTATATTAAACTTTTTTTTTCTGAAAATTTCAACATGTTCACTAAAGACATGTTTAGAATGGAAGTGATGATAGCCTTATACTTATAGTTTGAATTAGCCACCTTGTAAAATCTGTTAGATCTGGTGGATTTGTGGTTTTCTCCATCAGAATTTCTTATACTTAGAAACAAATCGCATCCAAGGCACAGTAGCACCCAATTAAAACAATACTATGCTAGTTTTATAACGCTGATTTGAGACTGTTAAAAACATCAAGATCTTTGTAAATTGTTTAAAGTATAAATATTGTTGGTTGATGTCATTAAACCTGCATACCTCATACACACAATGCCCAACTCACAGATGCTACATGTAGAGACAAAGGGAACATTTTTTAATTACTTTGATGTTCTTATTGTGGTTTTGTTAGCTAGGCTAACAATGATGTTAATTTTGTAGATGTTTAAGTGATATTGAATGATACTGTAATCAATTATATAATATTTGTTTGATGAATTTAGCTTCTGCCTCACTGGTACATGATGGACTGTGAAGTACCCTTGAAGGAACAGTTCATCCAAAAATGAAAATTCTGTCATCATTCAAATCACCCTCCAGTTCAAAGCCCAAATGAGTTTGTCTTCTATTGACATCAACTGTTTGGTAAATTACGGTAAATTTAGTGAATTGTAATTTTTGGGTGAGCTGTTCCTTTAAGAATGGCTTTTATTAGCATTAATTGTTTGGATTGATTCTTGATAGCACACATCAGCAGGATGTAAAATTTTGGTAAAGAGTGGCTTATGAAAACAAGATTTTTGTTTTGTGGTGGAATATGACTGATTATTCTAGCGTGTTCTGGTTCTCCAGCCAGTTGTGTTGTGCTTTGCTGGATCTGTTTGACAGCTTTATAAATATCTTCAGATTGTGCTGCCCCTATTGCACCTGTGTCTGTGTAAAATACTTGAACTTACCACAGTCTCCAAAGAGACCATATCAGTATTGGGAGAATAGATTCACTTCACAATCCTTGCTTTTTTAAGTTTGGATCTACACAGTATATACTTTTCATAGAGATTGCTTTTAAATGCAAATGATGTCAAAATGGTGTAATGTTTAATATTTAAGTACTGTACTGCCCTTTTTGAGTTAATGGTCTAGTGTGGGCATGTATTTGACTTTAATGATTTGGTATTTGGAATTCTGGAAGGTGTTAAGATGAATAAATGTCTCAGGAATAAAATTACTCAGTTTACAGTGTTCTCTTGTTGAAAACAATCCTGAATCCCATGTTACCGAATAACAGAATATCAACAAAACAGCATCCTCTAGTGGCGTGTAATGATTTCAGGAATTTTTACCTGAATGCGTATATCTTTGGATTCATAGATGGTCTTTTGGGACTTTTCTGTAATATCTTTCCTGTAGCTCAAACAGCAGAGCATAGTGTTATTAATGCCAAGGTCATGGGTTTGATTCCCTTGGAAAGCAAAAACTGACAATGTTGAATGCGCTTACATTCAAAATGAAAGTCTGTCACTTGCATGAAATGTAAAGAATCTGACATTTGCCTTGCTTTTTTCATTTCTCTTCCTTTCAACAAAAATTAACTGACAGTAGTTGCTATTAGTATCAGGGGTGGACTTACCCATTAGGCAAAGGTAGGCGACTGCCTTGGGCTCCCAAAATGCATATTTCAAGCTTCGCTTAACTTTTGCTACGGTTACGCCTATCGTTTACACTAACCCGACATTTTCTACCCTCGAAAACGGACACTTTTGAAAACGCTTTTGGACCCGTTTTTTCAGTTTGAAAACTCGGGGGTTAGTGTAAAAGAGGATCGGTTTCATTCTGTTTTAAAACGAATACGCACTACTGTAAACGGGGCCTAATTTTACATACAAGCACAGGCAGCTATTGTCAGTATCTTGTGTAGCCAGTCACTATTCAGTCACTATTTCTTATTCATGCCGTTTTATAACAACAGAAACAGTATTAATGAAAACAAATTTATTGAGAATTTAGCTGCATCAAAAGTACAGTATGTGCACGAAAATGCAGTCTAAAAGGGGTTGTGTCATTAAATATAATAATTAATAATAATAATTTTATACTTCTGTTCTTGCGTCTCAACTGTAAATCAATTGCTATTTCGTGGTCTGCAACATGAAAGAATAAAAGTGTCTGCTAAATGAATACATTTTAATGAAAGAATCCCATAATAATATGTACATGAATCATTTTTCAAGTTTCATACTGCTAGTTCCTAAACTCCGGGTTAACGTTCTTATTTGCATATTCGTAGTCATTGTTGCTGATAGGACGAACGCTGGCTATGTAGCAAACAGTCTGTTTATATTTTACTAGTCTCAGCCTCAGACGTCACGCCCACGGACCGTTGGCTAAACGTCTGATGCATATGGTACGCTTAACTGGAAACCCTTCAGGAATGTGGAAGTCGTCAAATGATTGGTTGAATTTGATCAGATTTCCGTGGGAGGGGAGTGTCCCGTTTATTTTTACACAAAGTGTAGAAGTGTGATTGCATACATATACTGTAAACATTACTTTGTTGTAAAGCTGCCTTGCAGTGATATGTATCATGAAAAGCGCTATACAAATAAATTTGAATTGAATTGAATTGATTGTGGTTTACATGAGAGACAATAAGCAACTATTAAGATCAGTTGGATTCTCAAAAGTATGCAAGGTTCATGGCATAGACTCTTTAAGAGATGTCCAGGATCTATTGTCCTATCTATTACGGAAGATCAAGTGAAGTAGGCTATCTAACTTTGCTGGCAAACATGAAACAACAGACACTGACATCGCAGCTGGGCGATTCAGTATTGTGTTCGTTCTCCAGAGATGTGCTTTAAACAGATGTTTACCACGAGCATCTCATTGGGATTTTCTATGGTGACTGACTTGTTGCATGTCGTTCTGTTGTTGTGGGGACATTTCTACGCCCCGAACGAAAAGAACTGTGATTTCTTGTTTGACATGTCAGTCAAACGGCCTTATGGGCGGGCCTTGGCCAAAGGCAGCAGCTATGAATTCCAGTTATCAGTCTGAAGGTCTGGCTACGCAAGACTAATATCTTACCATTGCGCATCCTCCTAACTGTTTATTAATCAGGGCTCTCAAGTCTCACGCATTCATCATGAGACACACGCATTTCAACCAGTTCACACGCTCTCAAGCCACACCTTGTATTTCTCACGCTGAAAAGTAAGATATAATGATAACTTGCATATACAATTAATAGACAATATACAATTTCTGCCGAGTTCATAACTACCAGCCAATCAGAAATGAGAATTTGTGGTTTCCGGGTAAATTACTTGATCACGCCAAGTGCCAGCACGTTCGTTTCTAGGCAACATGGGTGCGCGCACGCACTCACAAAGTGGAATTTGAAAGAGCGTAAGGTAATCCCTTCATTATTTATTTATGTGTATTATTATTGTTATTTTAATTTTACGATTCCTAGACCAAATCAGCTGCCTGTGATCGAAGATAGTGTGAGCTGCTGCTGGGAAATATTGCCAAATTCTGTCAAAAACGTTTTTAATTTTTTTTTGGCGTCTCCCCCATAGCAGATAAAATCTCACTCCAAACCTTTATTATTATAATATATTAATATAACATGGTAAGACACACCAATTTTCAATATCAAGCAGCAAAACAAACAGTTTTGTACAGGCCTAGTACTGGCTTAAGCTATGCTCCATTTGTGAAGCCAGGCTGCAGCCTACTTTTACCCTGACGAAAATAGCGGTTTCGTACTACAATAACCTTGGGCTAAGTACAGTGTGAAAAACCCTGGAGGAAAGTTACTAGTTTCTTTTAATAAAAACAAAATCATACTCGCTATTTTCATTTATTTTTATATATAAAAATTAGTTGTGTTTTAACATACACAAGATAATCTGTAATTGCACTATAAATTGATTGAGAACAGTCATACCAGCTTACTGGACTCTATAGAAGAGCTTGTATAAGTTATAGAGACTATACATAGCTGCAGAGATTATAAACAACCTTTAACAAGTCTCAGAGAAGAATACTTTGGCATATAGATTAACAGTCATTTGAGAGGACATCTAAATATCACAATATATCTGGATAACATACTGTTTGGTAGTGAATGCTATAAGAACATATAAGAAAACAGTGACACACGGAAAGGCTGGGGTTTCATGAATCACTTGTCCTCCTTCAACATTCACTTGGTCTAAAAGGAAAGAAAACGGTATGATTATTTTAATAGTTACAAAGAATACAAAGACATGAAAGCATAAAATAAACCAAATAGAGTAGCATCTACATTATAAAATTTGGTTAAAATAATATATTTTTGAATGAGTGAAGTTGATTTAAATTGTAGGTCGACTCGATTAAGCCTTTCACATCTAGTGACACATAATATCGACTAATATACAATTTTTTTTAATTGTAATAATATCGGATGAATTTGGAAATATATTGGCTTGAATATTCTTAAATTTTATATTGGTCATTAGATATATAGGCTAGGCCAGTGATCCTCAACTCCAGTCCTCGGGGCTCCACCACTCTGCACATTTATAAATTATTCTTCTTCGCAACATCCGTTTCCATGGTAACAGCGACTTCACTGATTTTAGTAGTGTAGTTTTTCACTGGGAATTTTTGTTTCAGACTAAGGTAAAATCATATTGATTGTGTCTGTATACAGAAACATTCAACATTCCTTAACCTCTGAGTTTACGGTAGGTCTGCCGGGTTTATTACAATATCTCAAGAAAAAACAAAACAACAACTTTCGCATTAAAATGGCATCCTGCGGATTCTCGTTTACCTTGTTCATCTTATGGGAGTTAACAACAGCGACCTGTCAATAAAGAGAAAATGGCGCTTCAAGACACTTCAAGAGAGTTTTATTTGGACACTGGTGGTGCTGTAAATCCACGCAGATCTTACCTCTGACATGACGGGGAGATTCATGTGTGGATGTAGCCACATGGTCCTGCGGGCTTTGCTTGCCAGCCTCTGGTTCAGTTTCCGTAGTAACCTCTTTACCTTCCTGTCCCTTGGATCAGCGCACTTCACCGCCTTTTTGGTGTACAATCTGTCATGATTGAAACAAGTGAGAACATGAGCGCCAGGATCTCGAGAGCTCCCTCCAAAACCTCTCTCTTTACATACGGCAAATCCCAGATCTTTTAATCTGCTACGTTTCAAGTCAGCGCGGGCCAAATTGGCTTCGGTAAAGAAACAGTTTGGGCATTGTCCACCCAGCCTAAGTGCATTCTTTTGCTCTACTTGCCTGACAATTACAGCTCTCCGTAATAAAAATCTGACCTGCTTAGACGGCAATGCCTGTGAGCTTTAATAGGGCATATTTTCCATGTCTGTGATTGCTCCAGGATGCCTGGAATACTTGCATGATGGCTCTTATGCTGCAATCCGGCCCCTCCGTCTGCCTCTCATACCTCAGGACGTCTTTGGTCCGGACTTTGCCATGAGAGTACTGCATGCAGCACTGAACATCTCGTTGCATTTGCACACCCTTCCCTAGCATAGACAGAAATCACAAACCAGCAGCAGAATTCAACACAGAATCATACCTGGAACCCATCTTTAAGTACCTTAAACTGTGTGCATCAGCTGGCTTGCTCAACAGTTTGCAGAGGAAATCGTGTCGTAATCAAATTTGGACACCTATTTTTCCTTTTTGGAGCTTCCTGTGCCTCCCATCATGCTTTAACACACCTCATATCTTCAGACATGCGTGAAAACTCCAGCACCCGAAGCTCCTGAACCGGTCTGGCTATCATAGCATTATGCCTCTTTCCCTCCCACCCAGATCTGGTCCCAACCGCCCCGTTCCAACATCGCAATCAGATGCAAGGGAGAGTTTCACCTTACCTTCCAGGCAGCCGAAGAGGACGGCGGAGAGGAAGAGCATGGAGACAGACTGCAGGAACATGGTGGAACCTCAGAGGGATTTTTTCCTCCGTGCTGCTTGCTGTCCTCTTGTGCTGTTTTTATTTCTCTCCTCTCTCCCTCCCTTCCCCTATTTTTTCTCTCACGCGCTAACACACCCACAATCTCCCTCGCTCCCCCCTTCGTGTGCTGTTTTCACAGTCGTAGCATCTCCCCTCGCTGTTGAGAATCGCACAACTCTCTTCAATTAACACATTGAGCTGTGCAAGCGCTGGTGCGTAACATTATCGCTGTAATTTCGAGCACATCATCTCTGTTTGCTTAAGAGCTTTGCAGTTGTAAATTGTCAATTAAGACAACCGAATTCTTCTTATATTTAAAGAAACGAGATTAAAAACAGCAGTCCACAATGATATATGAGTCTGAAGTTGAATGCTGAAGAGAGGATACGCCTTATATTAAAATGGGCAACTTTTTGCAAACTTATGATTTATTGCTGTCAAAAATCTTGGAGCTGAAGTCCTGAGGTCTGACTCGCAGGAAGATGTGTCTGAAAACATTTGAAAGAACTAAACATCAGGAATCAATATGGATACTAATGTGCAGACATTTAGAGCCTGTTCTCATGTTGAGTTCTTGAGTCATGTGGAGAAACTGTGCTGGGACTTTATGGTTTTGGCATACCTGGGATCATTAGATTGAAAATATGTCATCTGCATGTCCAAGGTGGAGTGTAAGACACACAACTAGTACTTTGAACCATTGCCCTTGAACCAGAAACCTAACTCAGATGAGCAGTCCTTGTCAAATTTGGTTTAAGTGAAAACACCAGCATTATCCTAGGTTATAGAGTCATAACGTTCAGATTAGGAATGCACGATAATCATCGGCTGAAATGTAATACACATATTTTCCACAGGGCCTTTCACACTGCAGGAAGCGTACCCAAACTTATTGTGGTACTACCCACTTCTTGGCATCTTTGCACCGCAGGAACTAGGAATGATTTCAATTTCAGGAACTGTTGGAGTTTGGAGAAACTAAATTAGCTTCTACTTCCGAGTAGTGCAAATGATATTGCTGTAAATACAGCACAATGTGAAATCACGCACCTGATGGCATTTACTGCAGATTACAGAACTGGCTTTATTGACAAAATGAACAAACATACAGTATTGTCTGTATTGTATATTCAGAATATATCAAACCTACAGAAGCCATTTCTGCCACTGAATAAAAAAAAAATAAAAAAAAAAAAAATACAACTTTTTCTCTTAATTACCACTTTATAACTCGTAATTGTGATTCTCAATCTTACAATTCTAATAATAAAATGCAAGTATGTAGTTTTGAGAAAATGTATTAGAATTAAAAGATGTAATTTTAGACTTTTTTAAACCAGTGTGTAGTTTTTCAGTATTTAAACAAGCATGTCAGAAGATGTACACATGCATGTACATACAGTATTCCAGGATGACAATGTGATTCACCGGAAAATTGTGCTTCAGTAAGAATGAGGAATCATTTTTGTGTACAAATTGTCCACCACAGAGGCCTGAGCTCAGCCCCATTAAAAAAGTCTTTAGGATGTGACTTTACAAAGTGGTTTGACTCTCAAATTGTCAAATACAAGATCTCAGCCAAAAATGAATGATGGAAATAAGTGCTGTGCTGTTACATAACTGTGTCAAAATAAAGCATCAACAGATGCAAAATGTTATCAATGCTAAAGACAGTCTAACAAATTATAAGTGTGTGCAACTTTTTTAAACAGGCTGTGTAAAAAGACTTTCAAAGGGGTTAACATCAGGACTCTAAAGTGAGCAATCGTTCATACTGTAGTTCAGAGCCTGATGAATCTTTGAATAGCATGGATATGTACTATTTTCTGTGTTAATGTAGAGCAAACAATGATGAACACGCAATGTGAATATTTAATACTTCAGGTGAAGGGGTTTATTCAAATTTGTAACCTTGAGTGACGGCAATGAACACAAATAAACGTTTAGCTCTCCATAGAACCAAGATCTCAAAGATCCCTTGCAGTACAACGCCTTCTGTTAGCTTGTCATTGAAGCTTATTACAAAAGACCATCTACACAAAAACAACTATGCAAAGAATTCTCAGCATGCATACTAGAGTTCTTCATCATGGTCTTAAAATTTCTCATGTAATGACTCGCATACCTGCTCGTGTTCTTCTAAAATTAATTAACTTTATGTCCTGGATCAAGACAGAAAGCCAACTTAACTAACAAAAAATATTGGTTTTCAATTTTTTGGCAACGTTTTTATTTCTGCTGGATCGACAGCATCTCTCACACTGCGAGACCACCAGAAGTATCCATTCACGGCAGACTGTTTTTCCCTGGGGACTTGCTTTAGATAAATCTCAGGAAAGACGCATGCTATGCTGCGATGATCGTGTGCGCTCTGCTCAGTTCCTCCTGACCTGGTGATTCATAAAAATCGTTGGATAAGTTGGCATCGAAAATCTTGTCTTTAAGCTCCGTGCCTGAAGACAAAGTCCTGGATATTTAGAGGTAAACAGTGAAACCCACCTCATCCTGGATATTGAGGTAGACTGGCAGTCTGATTATGGAGTAGCCTCAGACGGCACACTGCTTATAGTCCTTTCACTGACCGTCTAATGTATACTGCAAATCACTTGCCAAAATCAAGCTTCGGTCAGATTTCCCTCTACACAACTACAGTTTACAAATAATGGCTTTTATTCTTTTTCACTGGACTGTCCACAAGACAGTAGGGTTCCTGATGGTTATTTTAGGTTTCAAAAGTGCAAAAATGACAAAAGTGATTCTTCAGAGTTCTTGACATTAATTGTTTTAGCAGTAATAAAATACATTTTTAATTATGACCTGATCACAGTTTGCCGGATTAGTACCATCAAATATATCGCTATCAGTGAAATCATTTTTGAAGTTTGTATGCTTTTTCTTGTTTATAGAAAAGCCATAATCGACCCGTTTCCATTTCCAATCAAAAGAGCATGATCAACCAGATGAAATGGTGTGTGAAAATAAAAACAATTGTTGGTTTCTAACATGTTGGTTAAAAGAAGTTTTCTGGTCTTGGTGGGCAAAATTATTCAGTATAATTTTCAGACCACGCTTGCTACTAATAATCAAAACTTACATGAACTGTAAACACAACACTCTTTAGAAAAAGATAAAACAACTTTATTTAAGCACTCAACATTGTTATAAGAATCCTAGAATATTGAATTGGCAATTTATAACCTACAGTACACATCCATACAATATTATCAAACTGTTCAGGCATTACAAAATCCCAAAGAAAAGAAATAACATGTTCCAGACATTTTTTCCTCAGAGTTCTCACATCTGAAATGCAACTTCGGAACTTGTAGACAGTCTTTATATTCATATTTATGCACCTTCCCCTCAGTCCAGGGTTCCTAAACAAGAGTGACAAAGAAAGCAATAGATGAACGTAAAGAATCACATGGATCAATTACTAGTTTTAACTGTACACCATTTTAACTCATTGAATTTTAGACAGATTGCATTCATACTGTGAACCATTACATGAACTGTATCCAGAGTACCTTTGTTAGTATGGTGAATTCAGGTTTATTTGGAAGGTTTTTTTTGGCATTGAAATTTTTTTGTATGTATAATGTTCCGATCAACCTGAATTGACCATAGCTTCAGTGCAGGTTACTGCTGGCCTTCCAACAAAGCAGAATATTTTTTATTGAAACAGCAGTGTTATTGCCAACTGCCTTCATTTCTGAATTCCTAGAATCAAAGATCTTCATGGCCACATATAATCTGACTCCACGGCAGAATATTGTTTGGTTTTAGGCTTACAGTTCTTGGAAAATGAGGTTTGAAGGGAGGAAAGAAATATAGGCAATCAGAATGATCCACAAAGTATTCTCCAGCAGGAAATAACATTCAATTATGACTCCTTTACCTTCCAAAAATGCAAACTCATCTATTGCTTCAATAGCATTGTCTGCCAAAAGAGAAAAAAAGCACTAATCATTACAGCATCAATACCACTAATGTTTTTAGTTGCAATTTACTGTAGAACATACCCAAGTCTTTGCGCTGAAGAGTTTTTCTTTTTCCCTGTTGTGCATAAACAAGAGCATCCTTGGCGATCATTTCAACAAAAAGCTCCTGTGGGCAAAAGAATAATTAGTACCATTTTTAAAGTCATCTTTACATACCTGGGTGGGGCCATCCATAAATGTTGTCCTTGGCCCTGTGAATTAACAGCCCTGACGGCCACATTAAAGTTTATATATCAATAAATCTGCCTAAGTTGGAACTGCAATTCAAAATATCCAGACACTGCATCCAAAAATGTGACAAGCCTAGACTAATAGTAGTAGTTTTCCGGCACTGTGAGAACTTTATCTACATTTTAATGACGCAGGCAATTACAGAAAACTGTTGATGAGAAAGTCACACTTTATAAAGCAATGATTGGCTATTAATATTTAGTTATATTACATTTTTGCTCATGGGATAGTGTTTAATTGTGACCTGAGAGCGAAAATTTTTACAACCAGAAACTCAAGACAAATAAAGCCACAGATAGACAGATGACAGAGGCAAACATAACTAAAAGTGAAATGACAGAGAAAGACTTGTACATCCATTTGTACAAAAACCTTTCTGTAATTGATTCTGTATTACTGGTTTGCTGGTTTGTCATTAAGATTGTGTAATTTGGCTAGCTTGTTTTGTTGAAATTGCAAAAATGTACACCAATAAAAAGTACAAATAAACAAACTATCTGTAATGTTTTCTTAAAAAGAATTCACGGAGTAATATTTGGCCTGTTTGCTTCGGAGTTAACTATCAGGAAATTTTTATTCTGGAAATGTACTCATCCCCCTTTCATCCAAGATGAACATGTCTTTCTTTCTTCAGTTTGTGGGTAATAAATATATAAAATATTATTAGAAAATGGCAGATCACTTCGCTAGATAAGACCCTTACTCATAAGCTGGGACAGAAACTCAATTTGGACCTTCAACCTTTTGGCCGCCATCGAAGCTGGAAGTGAACTAATCCTTTAATTTCCATCTTCCATCTATATCTATCTATATATCTATACATATACATACATATACACATACATACATACATATATACACACACAAGAACATTTGGTAAATTTAGAAAAAAAAATAACAAAATGGAATGTATCCATATTATTTATAGAGTAATAATAATAATAAACTGGTGTATCTGACACTCAGAAAGACAGGCAGAACTGAGAGAGAGAGAGAGAGAGCAGAAATTGACTTGATAACTTACATAAATACTAAAAGACAGGCAGAACAAAAACTGGCATCAATAAAAATGAGAAGGAATAGACCTGATAGACAGCGAGATAGAAGAGGGGAGGGGAGAGCGATGAATCCAGCACGTGTTTGTGTGTGTATCTCACCGTGGCTTTAGCTATGATGAACACAGACTCTTGACTGGCCAGACTCACATCCGGATCGGCTTTCATCAGAGCTTTGATGCGGGACAGCGGCAGCTTGGCGAGACGGTGCTGCTGCGCGGCCGCGGTGGGCCCAGCTTGCCCGTTCCCTCCGTCCTCCTCCGGCTCGGCGCTACGGGGCTCGTCCTCAGCTCCGCTGCGCTCCAACTCCGGCTCCGCGGCAGACGCAGTCGCCGCCATTGACGCACGCGGCTTGCAGTAGGAAGTAGCGTTCCAAACCGAAAGCGGAGCGTCTAATCTTCTCCCGCCAAATCTGACTGTAAACACAAGCGCGAGGCGGACGGCGGAACAGACGTCACAACCCCACGTCATGTTCGCGGGTCAACTCATTTCATTGAGTAAAGGTCAGGAAAATCCATTAAACAGCGCTGTTATTAAATTAAACACTTAAAGGAATGTAGAATTTTAATTGATTACTGATAGCATGTTTCCTCAGTTCAGAGAAACCTATTAGTGATAACAATAGAGGAAGTAACGTTACATTCTGTAAAAACTTCACTGCATCTATTAAAATCTAGGCTACTTAAAATTATGGATACAGATTTATTATGGGGGTACATTCTGTATAGGCCTACTTAATCACATACCCCAGAATTCATTGCTTTGTTGTCTTCGCATAGTACAATGATGCTAATGAATATAGTGGTATTCTTTGTTTTTGGTGCGGTAACTTTTTAGTTTGATAAATGCGAGATAGTCTAGTTGTCACTTTTCTTTTATTATTCCAGTGAAGGTTTCTTTTGGTAAATTTATTTTTAAAGTTTGTGCATAGCCTGTAGTCTTGTTTGTAAAATGCAAAAAGGGAAAAAAAAAGAAAAGATGAAGATCACAACGTGTATTGGAATTAATGTTTTGAAACATAAATAAATAAAATGAAAGGGTTTAAAATTCATAATTTGTTGGTTCCCACTGACTTACAAAATGTGAAGAATATGAAAATGAATTGGGAACCACTGTTTGGTTATCTTTTTTTGTGTTTACCAGAAGAAAGAAATGTATACAGTTTTGGAATAACTTAAGTTTGAGTAAATTTTTGAGACTATTTTGTTCAAATGTATTTATTTACTTATTAGAGACAGATAAATAGATAGATAGGTTTTTTTTTATCCCAGAGAGAAATTCACAATTTTCAGCAGTGTCCACAAACATAGAAAATAGATCAGTGTACAAAAATAGGTCAAATAACAAAATATAAAATATATTTATATAAATGTATATATTTTAATACCGTTGATAGTTACAGGCTCAGGTTCACCACCATCTCTATTGTAAACTATTGTAAATTAGCCTTAGTGCTAAATTTCATATACTGCCCATTATATGAATCTGAAACATAGCACATAAACATACAATATAATTTACAATTACATACAATAACGCTACTTAAGATAATAATAGCATTATCATACAAATACAGTTACATATGATTATTCAATTATATTTAAATGTTGTATAATTTGTAGCTCTTCTTAATTAATTCAGTGCAAATAAAAATAATTGCTGATACACAAATGTTTTATATATCAAATCACTTTTCTGAATGAATACAGGGTCAATTCAACCTGCTATTTATGCATTCTTGAGACCCGACACACATTTTTCCACCAACGTAGACAAAAAATGACATTGAGAACAACATTTTACATGGGTTAAACATTTTAATTGTTAAAGGGATAGTTCACCCAAAAATGAAAACTTGATGTTTATTAACTTACCCCCATGGCATCCAATATGTAGGTGACTTTTTTTCCTCAGCAGAACACAAACGAAGAACCGTGGCAGTCTGGTAGTCCTTCAATGTAAGTCTATGGTACCAGACGTAGCACCACCTTTCAAAGTTAAAAAAAAACATTCACAGACAAATTCAAAT
>JAUCNO010001004.1:1056495-1079348 GCA_032353835.1 Enteromius viviparus
TTGTTAGTTAACTTGTGTTCTTCACCGGCCGCTGTTTGCGCCACTTTACCCCTTATTACTTGAACAGCGCCCCCCGCTAACAGAATGGTAGATATTGGGTAGTGACAGTGACACTGACAGCGGGTAAATCAATCATTTTGTGTTGTAATAAAATATCGATATTGGCCGTTAGTGTATCGATTATTTATTGCGACAGAGAGCACAACAATATATCGCAATATCGATTTTTTTTCCCACCCCTAATAGACATGCTATCTGTGACCTTTCTCGCCTGTCTTTGTTCTTTTCAATATTTCTAGCAACTCTGTGCATCCCATGATGGAACAGCATCTGCAGCGGAATTGTTTGTCAGAGGTTTTTTACACTCATTTGAGACCTTGCTGTCTGGTCTTGTCTTTTCAGGAAGTCAAAAAAATGAATCTGATGAATTGTTGTATTGACCATGTTTATCAACTTATATTTTTAAGGTAAAGCAACTTGTATATTTTTCTTACTTTGAAGGGCCATGGTGGCCAATATAACTTTCAAGTAATTTAAAAAATATATAACTTCATGCCCGTTATAGCCAAATATTTACATTGTTTTATGAAACTGTAATGCAAATATGATAGTTACATAATAAATTAAAAATGTTTGTCAATTGTTCATTTATTTGCTTTGTGAAATAATAGTTCAAAATAAATAGTAACAAAATTCTTAAATGTTAAATCTGTTTCCAGAACACTACAATGCTACCTTTAATAAATTATTTTTCCCACAAGAACTTTGGTCAAACTTACTTATTTTATATAAGTAATTTTATGTTTTATGTTGGCAAACCAACCGAACTACTGCTCAGTCAAATACAGCAAAATCTAACAGCCCCTTTAACAGATCATGGGTATCAGACACAAGCACACACACTCACTCTTGAGTGGTGCTTTAACCGTAAGTTATTGAGCAAATGCTTCAAAGAACGTTTTAGTCATAGCTGTCAGCTTTACCTCGCTGATGTATTATATTTGACGACAGCAGTCAGCGGAAAATTAAATAAAGAAAAAGAAAAAAACGTAGTTAATATTCATAAATTGCAATTTAGTAGTCTACTTAAGTTATTTGTGTCTCTTAGAACAAAAATGTAAAAGGTTTAGGCTACTTTGCATCGGAGCATTGAAAGTGGTAGCTTATTTTTGTAGGCTAGAAAACACATGATTGTGTGAAATAAAAATATTCTTATTAATATTCGTTAAAAGTACGTTTTTTATTAATATTTTTAAATTCATTTGAATAAAAGAGCAACAGCGTATATTTTTACGATGCACAGACTTTTTATTTGTTACCTGTGCTTTATTATTAAGAAATACTCTGGGAAAGATTTACACTCCTTAAGTGCTGCGTGTTTTATGAATTATTTCCTTTATTTTAGTATAACGTGAGGCACTGTATTTTACTCCCATTTTTAAGACATGACTAAAATAAAAAACAAATAAAATAAACCTTAGCTAACAAACAGATTGCATTTCTCTATAAAGATGTGACCAAGAAAACATTAGTTTATAATTATTATTATTATTTTTTCCATAACTAATAGGCCACTTCTGCCTGTGCATTTTGGAAAACTTATTAGGAGTGCTTGAGCGCGGAACATATTAAGACTCCGTCATTGCGGTTAGTTGCCTAATATGGCTTAAATGAAAATATAGAAACTAGGAACATCTTTAGTGGGCGGCAGTGCTGTTAAACACCTTCTAAACATCACTTTGAAAGCATTACACACATTTGCATTCTGCTTTCAGAACTGTGCATGATGGAGGGATGATATCATAACAGTGACTATAACATGGGCGCGAATAATGCAATTATTTCTTATAATTAGAGGAAGGACTTAATCGCATTATGATGTTTACATGTCGAGAGCAAGTTTTCCACTCCCGTTTACATGCTATTTTTCTATTTTTATTATTCGTTAAGAATTGTGGTTAATTTTCTACTGCCATAAACGCATCCCTACTGCATAGGACAAATTATGGATTCAGAAAGAGCGCAGATGCGTTACCTAACTAGGGCTGGGCGATAAAACGATAACGATATGTATCACGATAGGCAAATGATCGATATAAATAAAAAATGTGTCCGATAAAACGTTTGATTTTTTATGTTGATGAAATTGTTGATTTTGAATGAATCTTTAATGTGACTTGGGAAGTACGAGTCATCTCAGGGAGTGATTAGATCAGTCTTGCATGTGCTTTGCGAAATGTCCTTACTGGAATTAATTAAACTGTTTCGAGTCTTTGGTTTTGAGTGAGTCATTCGTTCATGATGTGATGTGAAAATTCAGTCAGAGACGGAAAAAGAATTGATTAGGTCATCTATCGAGTCTTCTGGTCTTAGAGTCGTTCGTTCATCAAAAAAATCAGATCAGCGTGCGTGTACGTATCAACTAGAATTACTAGTATTAAGGACAAAACATTTTATTTATACTTTTTAAAAAAAAGATGACTCGAAAAAAGATTTGTTCATTTTGCTGAACGAGACTTAAGTGAACGAGTCCGTAAGATGATCTGAACTTCCCTTCAACAGAAAACAGAGGGTGTGAAGCTAGTTTGGTTGCATTAACAAAGTCGCTCTCTGGTAACCTTTCGATTAAGGTGTTTACATGTCTGAATATTTCAATTAAAATCGGCATAGGCCACCTATGATAATACGATTATGCTTGCTGTGATTATGATCTTAATTCGCATTATTATAATCAAAGTATTGCATTTACATGGGGTAAAGTTTAATCGCAATATTGTCAAAATCAAAGTGTTGTCACTCAAAATGTTTTGTCCTCTGAAAAAAAAAAAAAAAAAAAAAACACCGAAATTTGAAATTAAATTGACACCCATTCTGCAGATTCTTGTACTTCTGGTTTGTCCATTGTAAATCACAGATATGTTGTCTCGCCAAATAAATGTTTTTATTTAATTTTTTTCTTTCTTTCTTTCATAACTATTAGACTACTTCTGCCAATAATTAAACTAAATGTTTTTTTTTGTCTCTCTGGCAACCTCCGTCTCTTTCCAACAGTTTCTTTGTCTCTCGTGCAGCACTGCCGCATCTTGAGAAAAAATCAGAAAGCATATTATATTGTTTGTCATGCAGTAAGCCAAAAATTACAAAAGTCAAATGGGGGCATTTGTCCTAAAACACTTTGGCAAAACCTGCTCAACAACTTTAAGCTGAGCTTTCCCTGTTAACGAGCGAGAGATTCACACCTTCATTAATCCCCCACAACAGAGTCCGTCCACAAGACAGACGCACTGGCCATCTCACTTCACTATAATAATATTAATAAAAGAGATGCGTGTCTGCCAGAGAGACAAAAACTACAGCTTATTTTTATTTTGCAGCTGTAGTTGTTTTGACTGAACAGACAATATATTAGTGAAGTGACTTGTGGCCGGGTATGGTGACCCATACTAGAAATTTGTGCTCTGCATTTAACCCATCCAACGTGCTCACACATAGCAGTGAGAAGTGATCAACCACACACACAACGTGAACACACACCCGGAGCAGTGGGCAGGGATTGTTTATAAAATATTATAAAAAATGCGTTTAAAGATAAAATGTATTAGGTGTAATTTTGTTCAGAAGACTAAAGTTGTCCAGTCAGTAATGACTCTATAACTGCGCTCGGCGCCAGCAGCATCAGCAGATTTTTCCCTTATAAAAGTGGAAAGGCTTACAGTACTCCAAGAATAAGACATTATTGAAATCTATTTTAAATAATTGTTTTATTTGTGTACATTAACTTTATAAAATGATTCTCTAGAATCTTTGTGGCCTTAGCAGTAGCTACTATTCTTTTTGGCAGAATTAGTATTTATTATTATAATTTACTTAATTATTTCCTGGAATTTCTATCACTATAGTCCCTAAACATAAAATATGAATACCTTGTAAATGCAGGAAACAGGATATATTTTCCAGAAACGACTTACAATACTCCTTCAAGAATAAGACATTATTATAATCTATTTTAAATATTTATTTTATTTGTATGTATATGAAGCTACTGTTTCTATATTTCAATCGCTTAGTTAATTTATTATTTTGACAGAAAAATATATTTGGAATATGAGCCTATGCATTTCTTGCACAGGATGCCAGCAGATCACTTAATTTTTCCCTTATAATACTGGAAACAAGAATAAGACATTATTCGAAACTATTCTAAATGTTTATTTTGTGTACATTCACAATAAAAACAGCTGTGTATTAGTAAACAAAGGAAACTATTGGATGTTGAACTTTGACCACACACTAGTGCAGATTCAGGACAGCGGACATTCATACAACACAGTCTTTGATTAACACTCTGGGAACACCTTGCGTGTGACCCTCTTTGACCTGTCCAGCACGCACACACCAGCCCCACCTTCTCTAAGGAGCACGCGGTTTCTGTGTCCTGAACAAATGGATGCTGGAATGTCTTTGGCAGGAACCAAAAAAACTATTTATCGATATCAGAAGCAAATATGTATGTCAAGTTTTTCATTTATGCGTTCTGTATGTTGGTGTTTGTGATAGTGGGTTACCACGTAACTTCGTACATCACGTGAGCATGTTATTGGGTGAATGAAGTTTAATAGGTATCCTATGTATTAATAATAGGCAAGTTTAATATGTAACGAGTGTGCAGAATATTTTGAATCTCTTTTTACGAACGGGTATTCGACATCGTGAACCAGAAAGAAGTTATAAAACTTAAGTTAAATTTATATCAAACTTTGGCATACTCCTCTACATTCCTCAGTGCAAACATATGCTTGATGTGTGTGCAATGAAGAACCAGTCAGATCGAGACCCGCCTCACAGCATCCAACTGATTGTCCCATCTCGTAGGGCGGGACCGAGCTCCACATGTAAAAACAGGATGCACGCAAAACATCTGTGTGTTTGGACCATGTGCAAAGATGTGGGAAAACATCTACTTGGAAATCTTCTCTACAACACAGACCACCATTCATCCAACTCATCAAGAGAGAAGGAACGGCGAACCCAGAGAAGAACTCAAGAGAAGTGAAACTAGTCATTATTTTCCATCTTAGACAGCAATGTGTGTGTCTTTACGTAAGCCTAGGTTTAGTGTTAGTAGGTTAGTTCCAACAATAAAAAGTGTATTCTCGTTATTAAGTCTATATATCTGTCCTGTGTTGTGTTTTGGAAAAGTCAAATATTGCTCAGATCCGAGCTACCCTGCTCTTAGAATTAAAACACTAAACGTTTGTTTGATTCGCTGATCACGAGTCAAGCAAACTGTTTTAAAATATGCTTATTGGGCTAAACGCTGGACGTATTGGTCAATAGTGTATTTCATATTTCAAAATTCAGGATAACTATATCTGGAGATTCATTTACGTAGATTAACCAAAGAGCTAATTAAACAAAGAAAGTAAACGTACGGTTATTCCCCAAAGTGGATTAATACATTTATTTATTAATACCTCAATATTCCTTGCATCACTGAATATTAATGACCATTGTCATGCCCTCGCATACTGGCTTTCAGCCTCAAAACATATCTTTTAAAATTTAATAGACTTTATTGTTTTCTCTGAAAAAGTAAATGGAATGATTTTCACATCATTCTAAAGTAAATATTCTAACCTAATAGACTGGTTACTCTCAGTACTGTGCAGGACTATTAAATATGAGTTAAATGGCTATTTCAGCTAAATTTATTTTCACAAAACCTACTAACCACACATAATATTTTTTTCCTAAAAAATGCAAACATGTAAATTCAATTTGATCACATATTATTGTAGAACAGTTTGTGCTGATTACAGGAAAAATACAGGTTGGTCAATAAATATGTTATAAGTAGCTGAAAAAAGCACAAATATCAGAGCATGTCAAAACATCTCATGGGCCCCAAAATCACCTCAGACCCCAGAGGGTTAATAGTTTAGATGGAATAGAGTCTAGCATACATGTTGTTGGCTTAGATGACTTAACAAGTTTATACAATTCTTTCTCTCCTATGGTAGAGAATGAGTGGAATTTTTCCTAAGGTGATCTACATTGCTCTGATCTGATACTATAGCTAACGGCTGCACAGTTTCTGTTTTATCTCTAATAAACCCCCTCCTTTGCCTTTCAGACGTGGCTCATTTTTATAGCTGTAGTCTTGGGGTGTAGACTTGTATAATGTAATGTAATTATCTGGTTTTAGCGACGTTCAACAGAGCAAATCTAGGTTATGATCATTGATCAAATCATTTACAAAAAGTGATTTAGTAGAAAGAGACCTGATATTCAGTAAGCCAAGCTTAATCAGCTTTTGTTTTTTGAACATCAATTAAATTGTTACTCTTAGACTCTAAGAGTATGTGCCATATTTCTAGAGAGAAGAGCGGCACCACCCCAGGAGGGATGAAGACCATCTCTTTTCAACAGGTCAGGTCTGCCCCAAAACTTGCCCAATTGTCTATAAAACCTATGCTATTTTGCGGGCACCACTTAGACATCCAGCCATTGAGACCCAGCAGTCTGCTGTGTATCTCATCACCCCGGTAAGCAGGGAGGGGACCAGAGCATATTACAGTGTCTGACATCGTACTTGCAAGTTCACACACCTCTTTAACATTATTTTTAGTGATCTCCGACTGCCGTAGTCGAACATCATTAGCGCCGACGTGAATAACAATCTTACTGAATCTACGTTTAGCATTAGCCAGCACTTTCAAATTTGCCAAGATGTCAGGCGCTCTGGCCCCCGGAACACATTGGACTATGGTGGCTGGTGTCTCTATTTTGTATGGTTACTGTTGCATCATCAAGATTTTCTGCGCTATTAGACGTGCTAAAGAATTTAGATAAGTCAGGAAGATTACTTACAATGCAGTCTTTTGTGGTTGAAGTGATGGTTCTACCATACTTGTAACAAGGTGCGGCATTTACAGGTTTATCTATTTGCAATATAGCAAATTTACACTGTTATACAAGCTGTACACTTACTACATTGTAGCGAAGTGTCATTTCTTCAGTGTTGTCACATGAAAAGGTATAATAAAATATTTACAAAAATGTGAGGGGTGTACTCACCTCTGTGGTTTTGTTTATTATTTAAATATTTTACCTCTTTTGCAGCAGTGAGTCTAATTATACACAATAGTTGGTATCTTAATGTAGTTCATTTCCATGGACACTATTAATTTAGAGTCATATTTTTGACTTTCAGGGACAGAACTGGCTGATAATCTGCCCACTTCTCCTCGCCTAATCAAAACTCATTTACCTGTTCAGCTTGTACCCAAGTCCTTCTGGGAGCAGAACTCAAGGGTAAAGTATATGGGACTTCTTTCACTCCATAATGTGATGTAGCTTAGTGTTTGGTGTGGTCACTGACAATGCTTTTTTTAACTACTGTAAGCAGTATTCATATGAAAATTTAAAGAAAACTCTAGGAGATCGCGTTGCCCCATGTTTTTTTCTGCCATAGCTTGCCCATTTGTCTCCTTCAAAATCACTACAATGTTGTTTTTAGTAATCCTATGAAACCTTTCTATCCTGATGGAAGTTTTGATTAAGTCAAAGGATCACTGAATGGTTTAATGATGTGTTATATAGCACTCCACACTTTTGCCTCAATAAACTTCTTATTTGATGCTTATTAATAGTAAGTTGTTACAGTGCCCTCCACTACTATTGGAAACCTTGGTAAATCTGAGCAAAGGTGGCTGTGAAAATAAATATTCATGTTTCTTTCTTTCTTTCAAATATTAAAATAAAAAATATTGGGAATATTTGTTATATTATTAGTAATAACCTTTAAAATGTATACACATAAAGCACACAAACATACACATGCAGTGCTTATTAAATGTTTAAATTGTAGAGATATGATAATTTTACTGCTGTAAAATCTGCATTTTATCTAATTTGAAATATAAACCTAATATATCTGTTACTCTATATATTTTCTTTAAAAACAGTGTTTTTTTTTTTTTTGGAATATCATAAATATAATAATTCATAATTATGTGAATATCCATATTAGATCATTTTTAGTGAAATAAAACCCCTCCAGAAAAGAAGGAAAAAGTCCTGTAACTTTAAAACAAAACATGTTCCCTAAAATGGTGGACAGATCGACAGACTCCCTTGTAACACCCTTACCCAGTTAGCTAGCAGTTAATGAGCACCACTACTTGTGCAGTTCATAAAAGGACAGGTAATGTTTGTCGCGCTGTTGCACAAACAGCCAGCACTTTGGTGCACTTTGCCAGCTTGTACCCGGCTCGCAACGAGGGCGCATTGGTTATGGCAGTTATGTGACTGATGCGAAACAGATCCTTTTATTTAGCAAAATTTAGATTAATAGTTACATTTTATTGTTGAGGGGCAAAGACAGGGCTCCATAGGCATATAGACATAAAAAAAAAAAAAGAAAGGAAGAAAAGGGCAACTTGAGGTATCCTGGAGGAAAGGGGCAGGTGCACCCTCCGCGCCCCCCTCTGCACGTGCCTGGTCCTGAACAAGCGTCAAAATGTGTCGAGTTGGAGTGAGACTGTGTTTGCAATACTACATACATATACAATACAATCTGTTAAATAATGTACAATAAGTGCAGAAAAGATATATCTTACCTTGAAAATAATTTCTGGTAGCCTGTGCCCGCTCACACTTCCTTTGACGCTACATTCTTTTCACGAGCAAAGTTTTAGAGCTGCCATTTTAGAGCTTTTCAGTTACCAAAAAAATGAGAAACCATAATTTTTTTGTAGGTTAGAATTTTGTGAATTTTTTTAATGAAGGAACAAAAGGGTAAACAATGCAGATTTATTTTCACAGTCACCTTTGCTCAGAGTTACCAAGGAGGCCAATATTAGTGGAGGGCACTGTAGGTGTAGGTGTTGGGTAGGATTAGGATTAGGGATGTATGCAGAATATGTACTTTAAAAATACTAATAAACAAGTAATATATTAATAACAGACATGCTAATGAGCAACTAGTCAGAATTGGTCCCTACTTTAATTGGTATTTTACTTGTTACCAGTACATTTGATGCAAATCTTATTTCTTGTCATAATATTTCTGTCCACTTATTACAGATTGTATATGTAGCACGGAATGCAAAAGACAATGCAGTTTCCTATTTTCATTTTGATCGAATGAACATGGGAGAACCTGAACCAGGAGACTGGAACACCTTCTTACAAAGATTTATAGAAGGAAAGAGTAAGTGAAATATTTTGTAAAGTAATTAAATTGTATTAGTCAATTACAATGGGTATAAATAAGCAGTTTTGATAATATATGTACTTATATTTACATACAATTACAATAACATGTTATGACTATAAAATCAAGAGAGTAAAAATTTTAAAAGTTCTGTTTTATGCGCAAGAAAGTTACCAATAAAAATGTTTTAATATTATCTTTAGAAGTGTTTGGTTCTTGGTATGACCATGTCAATGGATGGTGGGAGAAAAAACTGACTTATTCTAACTTACTGTACATGTTCTATGAGGACTTGGTTGAAGTAAGTAGTTCTGTTTTTGAATGAAGCATTACACTGAAGATATAAATATATACATATATTAGAGGTGTAACGATACGCATAATCGTATCGAATCGTATCGGTACAAGGCTTTTGGTTTGGTACGCATACGAACAGAATGATTAAAAAAAAAAAAAAGAACAAACTGTGTAAAATATAATGTTTTCAGTGCTACGCTCAACAAGGCAGCACAAACGACGGGACAGACGAGAACCAGTAACGCATACATTACAAACGATCCCCGCGGCATTCAGGTAACGTTAGGCATTTTCCTTCGCTATTTCAACCCAGCATCCAGCTGTTTAACCAGAGCTGCAACTTTCTGCTGTAACACACTAAAATAATGTTTGTATTGGCGTTAACGATACTTTAGCATTAAATGTAACGACCCCTAAGCCTTTGGTGACACATACACAACGAAATTAAATAGTGGATCTCTCCCCCTGTCATCTCCCCTCATGCGGATTGTCCCGCAGGAAGAAACGGCGCCCTGGATGTCAGTGGATGGCGGGCACGGTCGACAAACACGGGACGCTCAGCTTTCACGATTTGAAACCACTCAAATCTACTTTTTATTAAGTTTTAATTAATCAATAAATACCATACAAGGCTGACTTTTCCAAATCACTTGTTTATTTGTAGAAACCCCAGAAGATATGTGAAGTATAGCTCCATTGTTGTTCAAAGTAAAAGAAAAAGGGGAAAAAACAAGATGTCATATTATTAGTTAGTTTTAATAAATAAAAATGTGAAAAAGAAAATCAAAGAAATTCTCTTTTTTATTGTATTTTTGCCGTGACACTACTGTATCGTATTAAACCGAACCGTGATTTTTGTGAACCGTTACACCCCTAATATATATATATATATATGTATAAATATATGTTTAATATGTACATTTTCATGTCTTAGGACACTGGACGTGAGTTGGAAAATTTGTGCTCCTTCTTAAGTTTGTCAACCTCAATTGAAGAGAGGGAGAAAATAATAAAAGGGGTTCAGTTTGATGTCATGAAACAGAATAAAATGACCAACTATTCAACTATCCCAGTCATGGACTTCAAGATCTCACCCTTCATGAGAAAAGGTTAATAAACCACTGATCTAATTTAGTCCTTCTGAATTTTGTCAGGAAAAAAAAACAATAGTTGAAATAATTGCCTTTATTCATCAGCTTTTTGTTCCAAAAGGTAAAGTTGGAGACTGGAAAAATCATTTCACTGTGGCACAAAATGAACAGTTTGATGAGGTCTACAAACAGAAGATGAAGAACACCACTGTCAAGTTCCGCACTGAGATTTGATTGAGTCTCTTTTGAAATTTTGATTATGTTGATTTTTTTTTTCTGAATTCTTGCACCAGAATTATAGGGTGACTCCCGGGGATTGAAATTAACCTTTTTACTCATCAGCCTACTAAATTTTTTAGTTAATGGTCATTCATAACTACTAATAGCCAAAATAAACCACGGACAACTACAACCATGGAGTCCTAAAGTTTTTGATATTCTTCATATTTTGTATAGTGGTCAGTTTCCAATAGGTTTAAATAGATTTTTACGATTTTAACTTTTATGGGTATTTAATAAAGCATTTTTTCTAAATTCTTTTGAGTCAAATTCCAACAATTAATCAGACATTTATAATTAATTTAGGTTGTTACTAAACAAGTGAAATCAGAAAATTTATCTTTGAAGAAGTTGCGGCATTTAAATTTACACCTGTTCATTTAGCTCAAATGGTTATTTTAAAATGTTGAAATGTTGAATACTGATATTTGAAATTTACTAAATAAAAAGTCGCCAGTAGGGGGCAGCACATCAGTGTTAATAAGTGAATCATTGGCTGCGTTCGACACCGCATACTCAATGAGTAGGTACTTAACTTCAATAAGAACTTACTTATCAAGCACTAAAAGAGTGTGTAATTTTCAGCCAAATCTCTGAGTATGAATGCGAATCACCATGTTAGGTTATCATGTGATCTATGATGTAACAAATACGTCAAGATATTAGCGACAGGCTTAATTTCTCTTTAAATATTTTGATGTTGATGAAATTTGCTAACTTTTGGTCTTGTTGAAGAAACAGGTGTATAAAACTAAAATCGTTGTCTTTATTATTGTATTAGTTTCATAATCTTATGTCCAAATTTGTTCACCCACTTTTTCTTGTTTCTCTCATTTTATAACATAAAAAACAAAAGCAAGTTTAATTTATTAAACGTATATATTATTCAAACATCATTATATACATCTTCCCCCCCATAGGCGGAGGGTAAACCAACTCCAGGGTAAGGCTACAATATGCGCTTCCCTTGGCTGCATTTAAAAGAGATTTCCGACCAATCAAGCAGAGGTTTCAACCAAAGTGTCGCCTAGCAACAACCTACACATCGCAGTACGAACACTCCAGATAAATTTTGTTATTAAAAGGACTACTTCACAAGCCACTCTTAATTTAGGCAGAATGGGAATACTGTGGTTTGGCATGGCAGCCAATATAAATAATAAATACCATTGCCTTACCTAATGGAGCAAAATCCTGCGTTTAGACTTAGCATCATATGCGTTGATGATGTCCTCGTTGTTTAGTCCTGTGGTTATGTCACTTTCGATGTGCAGCAGACTCAAAGATGAAAGTCTCTCCTGGCCCATAGTTGAACGCATCCAGTTCCTTACGCGTCGCATTGCTGAAAACGATCTCTCGCAAGTTGCGGTCCCTACTGGTAATGTCAGTGCCAACTTGAAAAGTTTTTCGAAGTTTGGATAAAATCCAGTCAAGAGTGCCTCCTTCACAAATTTAGTAGATGGTGAGTGCAGTTTCACTAAATTCATCTCGGTACAGGCCAGTTTTGGGTTGATAGAGAGGGTAGTCGCATATTTATTTAAAAGACACAGAGCGCCTTCAGGATCGCATTTTAGCACTGCATCGACACTCTTTGCTATTTCCATGGAATGGGTGGAAAACCTGGACTGACACTCACCCAAAAGAGTATCCAAAATAGGAAAGTACAGCTTTTGGGCCCATTTCTCTTGCATGCTTTGTGTGACATCTGTTTGGTATTCTCTTTGTCCAAGGGAACTTGTGACAACACAGGAATCCAATGTAGCAATTCTTTTCACTGCTCGCTTACGTGTGAGATCGCGTTCATCTTCACAGACTGGAATGTCAAGTGAATTACATAATGCTTCAATTTCGATCCATAATTCTTCCCACTTTTCAGTGGTCCTCATACTTTCAAGGCCCTTTATTGTAGATTCCATGACATTTGAAGCCTGAGATAGTGTTGTGTCTTTCTTTTGTAGTGCCTTGTGCGCAACATGGATCATACTGAAAACATGGTAAAACACCACAAGACACACACAGAACGTGGCCTTCTTGAAATGGTTTAATAGACCAGATGCCTCAACAAACCTACGATAAGGTGGCAAAGAGAGCTCGGAAAGAGTGGAGAGCAGGGCTGATATTGAGCTTTTTACAGCTGCTATGTTTTTCCAATGACGTGCACATCTTGTGTCGCTAGTTGCTGTCAGTTCTGCTTTAACTCCAAGATTCATTTGTTGCTGCTGTTATGCATGGTGAGTGTCTGGCTGTGAGAAAAAACACATACAGACTCTCGAGGATTTGAAAAAACATAGTTGCTGTGTGATTTACTTTGATTTTAAAAGGTTAAATTGATTTAAAAAAATGAACGTTACTTAAAAAAAAACGAAAACTCTGTGCACCGTTCCATAAGGCAAAAGTGATAACTAAGTTGCTTGAGGACCAAAACATTGAAATTTTGGGTCCATGGCCTGGAAACTCCCCAGATCTTAATCCCATTGAGAAGTTGTGGTCAATCTTCAAGAGGTGGGTGGACAAACAAAAAACCACTAATTCTGACAAACTCCAAGAAGTGATAATGAAAGAATGGGTTGTTGAGAGCATGCCCAGTCGAAAAAGTAGGACCAACACTGCAAATACTGACTCTTTGCATAAATGTCATGTAATTGTCGATAAAAGCCTTTGAAACTTATGAAGTGCTTGTAATTATATTTCTGTACAACACAGAAACAACTGAAACAAAGATCTAAAAGCAGTTTAGGAACAAACTTTGTAAAAACTAATAATTGAGGCCCCAAATTTACTAAATTGCCCCTGTTTTAAGTAACCAAACAGTAGCTGGTCCTCACTGAATTTGATACAGTGTTGGAAGAAGTGCACTGTACTAAAGGGACTGGCACAATAGTCTAATAACTTCTTTTTTGGAATAAATGTATGTTCAATTTTCCAGCGTTGTCTCAGTGTTCTTTACTTTTAAGAATTTCCAAGGAACTGGGATTGTGTATTTTCATATAAAGAACTGTGTGTGTGTAGGGTGAGCCCTGGATGGCAGAGGTTGGTGGCAATGTAATGATATGATATTTGCTGCAGGGGCAAGGGCTTCGATAATCTCACTCCTTTTTGACCATACCTCTGTTTGCATCCCTGCTATTACTCTAGGAAGCCACTAGAGAGCAGTGTGTTCAAGTTCAGGTCACACAAAGAAAGTAATAAAAGAAGCACAGACATTCTAAGACTGCTCTGCGAGTTTTTTGATTAAAAGACATGAACAAAACTTTGTAACTCTTTGTAAGCTTTTGTGCTTAATGGCATTTTTTTCTCTTACATAACTTTTACTTTTATACTTTAAGTAGTTTTGAAACCAGCATTTGTATACTTTTACTTGAGTAAAAAACTTGAGATGATACCCTAAACTCTAGTATCTATACCTCAGTATACTTCTACTCGAGTAATGAACGTAAATACTTTTGACACTAGTACTGGTAAGTCAGTCTTTACAGTCTTAGATGAAAAGGATGGGTATAGCAAGTAACATTAGACAAACCATCATCCATGCTGTGCCCCTTAAGAACATATGAACATCCCTTACACTAGAGTTTGTGACATTGTGTTTGCTGTCAAGTATTTTCATCAGTATGCGTGTGGTAAAGGAGTAACAGTGCAGTCTGATCACAAACCACCAGTAGATCTTTTTGAAAATCACTGAATAAAGCACTGACAAGACTGATTCAGTGCGAGGCTATGATCTGATAATTCAATATATCACGGGTGACTGCATGATAATTGCTGACACATTGTCACAGACAGCAGTGAGAGAGAAAAAGGTAAATGAAGCCAATGGACAATGCTTCAATAAAGACTTGCTTCAATAAAAACGGGGTATATTCACTACCGATTCTCTTAAGTTCAGAAACAACTAAAAAAGTTAAATGGAGGGGGTCCTGCAAGCTTTAAAAGAAGCTCAAATAAGTGGATGGACAAGCAGTGCACTGAGTTAAAGGGCAAATGACACACATTCTAGTCACTGTGACATAGCATCAGTATAGAGAATGATGTGCTGCTGAGTTATACACAAGCTATGAAGAAAGAATTTGCAAGATATGGTATACCAAAAGAAATTGCTAGTGATCATGTATCCTTTGCAAGTTAAGAAATATTAAAATAGAAACCCATTATTATAAATGACAAAAAAAAAATACTTCACTATAGTCCTTTTTTCACCGGTATTTTTTATCTAATAAATTGTTAAAAATTGTTTTAAAAATATTAGAAATCTTACTTTTTCAATCTTTTGACTGCTTGTGTATATTAGTATTAACTTCAAAATTTTGCACTTTTAATAATATGTCAAACTGTTGTGTATTAGCCAACCCCGGGTCTATATAATCATGACTGTGTATACCCTAGAAACCGTTCTCAATTATAATTATTTGCATGTATAATGTTTTCATTGGGATATATATTTGCACAATATTAAGGACTCTTTTGTCAAAGAACTGTTCATCTGATATCTTTCAGGTATAAGCTTTTTTTAAACTATGTACAGAATAACTGTTACAGTTGGTGCAGTGGACAAAGAAGAGCGCAGGAGATCACGAAGTAGAAATAACATGAAGTCTTTTAATAAATCAAAAATGAAGAGTATTCATACACACATCCAAACCTAATATTTAACATTGATCCACAAAAAAGAACTCAAAGGACAGGGGATTTATACACAATGGACTGATTACTAAAGGGATGACAGCTGGGGAAACACAGGTGGAGCATAATCAAATAATAATCACATTAAGACAGGAAACACTAAATAAGGGCACACATGAACTGAACTAGAAACCAAAATGGCACAGAAGGCTGGCAGGGAGTGAACACTAATGAAGGGCTGGAGACACAAACGAGGGAAGACATGAGGAGCTAACAGGTAAATAAACAAACAGAAAAGCACAAACTGAAAACATAAGACAGGAGACGCCTACGGCGTTACACAGACGGTGGAGGAGTCCTTTGGTGCAGGTCAGATGGCCGAAACATCCTACAAGGCAGAGCAGGTGGCAGAGTAGCCCACCTGGGCTTACCAGGCAGTGATGATGCTCTCCCGAGGCGAGCAAACAGTTCGTACACCCGCCAGGGCGGAGCGAACGGAGGAGATGCCCACCTGGGCCTATCAGGCAGTGAGAACGTCCTCCTAGGCGGGGTAGACGCTGAAGCAACCCTCCAAGGTGGAGTAGCCCACCTGGGCGGGATCAACGGAGGCAATGCCCTCCAGGGCAGGGCAGACGGCAGGGATGACCATACCCTCCAGGCCGGAGCAGGCGGCGGAGAAGCCCACCGGAGCGGAGCAGGAAGCGGAGAAGCCCACTGGGGTGGAGCAGGCCATAATACGGCCTTCCTGGGCCACACAGGCAACGATAATGCCCTCCGTGGCCAAACAGTCCATAATATGGCCTTCCAGGGCCGCACTGGGAACAATAATGCCCTCCGGGGCCGAACAGTCCATAATACGTCCTTCCTGCAACTAACAGTCGGTGATAATGGCCTTCTAGACAAACCAGGCACTGACATTGCCCTCTGACACCGAGCTGACAGTAAATACACCCTCCGTGACTGACCGAACCATGATTCTGAGACCTCCCTGAATTGAGCAGCCACCAGTGGAGGCTCTGGGGACTCTATGGCCAGAACCTACATCTCCAGAAGTAATGCAGCCTCTGGCGGACCCGAGGGAGTCTCCGGACCACACACAGGTTCTGGAGGTTCTGGCCATGGGACTTCACAGTCCTCGTGAAACTCGGGTGAATAAAGTGACTGAAGGCCTGGATCACAAACCGGGTCTGGTGGATCCAGGCATGTTGGATCCGGATCACAGACCGGGTCTGGCGGATCCCGCCACCATGAGTCAGGGTCACAGGCCTCAGATGGCTTGACTGGCTGGGAAACCAAGACTGACTGGACCTGACACTGCTCCTCATACTGTGATTCGGGATTGGGACCCGTTATTTGCGGGCTAGTCACCATGAGGGCCTTCTGCACCTTCTCAGGCTGTGTAACCAGGACAGACTGGACCTGACACAATCCCTCATGTCGTGCTACTGGGCTGAGACCCATTAGAAAGTTGTTGGGGACCATGAGGGCCTTCAACCGCTCTCCTGGCGGTGTTACCGATACCGACTAGGTTTTACACAGCTCTCCTGGCTGTGTAACTGAGCCAGACTGCACCTCATACATCCCCTCTTGCTGGGATGTGGTGTCAGAACCCATCGTTAGCGGACCAGAAGCCACTAGCATGGGTGCCTGCTCTTTCCGCTGCAAAACCTGGACCGACTGAGCAGTATACCGCACTCCGTGCTGTGCAACCGGTATATACAGTGCACTCGGGTTAATAATTGGCACTGATCGAGATAAACACGGCCCCTCTGGCCGCGAAACCGGATTTAAAACCCTCTTTTGCGATTTGGAAACCGCAAGGGTTTTAGGCGGCTCTGGCAACCATGATGGTGGGTTAGGCACCGTGGGGATTAGGCACGGTGCTGGCATCCCTGAGGCAGAATCGGCGTCCGTTTCCTCGTCCGCCATTTTGAGCGCGCCGATGCATCTGTCCATGAGGGTCCTCGACTCCTCTGGTGACAGGATCGTGGGAGGTGAAATCGGGATCAGGTGAGTTCCATACGGCAGTCCGGGTTGATAGAGTGAAACCGAAACCGCCTCCCACAGTTCGGCAGAGCACAATAAATAATTATACACACATAATCAAGACGTAAGGGAAAACACCTGGGCACAGAAGGCTGGCAGGGAGTGAACACTAATGAAGGGGTGGAGGCACAAACGAGGGAAGACATGAGGAGCTGACAGGTAAATAAACAAACACAGAAAAGCACAAGGACTAAAAACTGAAAACACAAGACAGGAGACGCCTACGCATTACACAGACAATGAATGTGACAATAACCATATATATATATATTACACAGTGGGTATGGAAAGTCAAATTTTTTACTACACATTTTCTCCTTGAGTATCTTGTCTCACTCAGAAGTCAAAAGAGGTGAGATGCTGCTTCATGATGATTATAAACACTGTGAGATGCCAAAAGGAGTCTCTCCCAAAACATGACTTTTACAGTAAATAATCATGTTCAATCTGAACTGAGATACTGAGAGATTCCAGGATGAAGTTGAAGTTTTCTCACCGTCACGACAGATTCAGATCAGATTTCTTATTCTTCAACAGATTCAACTGAAATACACACAAAACAATCCAGTGTTTACTTCAACAGTTATGTGTGATTACTTTCACTCTATGTTTTTATGAAATATAACTATAATCTTTAAACTATATTAAATCAGATTAGACTAGAAAAAACTAAAGTAAAAATCATGTCTTTTGTCAGTGAGAAAAGATGTGTATTTATGGGGTAAAAAATAAACAGAAAAGAAGTGGAACAGTCAGCTGAACTGATTTGTATTACAGTTATTTTTATAATAAATGCTGTTTCAGAGCAGTTTAAATAATCTTACAAACCCAAAGCATAACAAGCAGGCCCGAGTCGAGCCCCCGTTTGAGGGGGGGCCCACATCGCAAACGGGCACTGGCGACAAAGTTGCTA
The DNA here is from genome assembly GCA_032353835.1 of Enteromius viviparus. Lineage (NCBI taxonomy): Eukaryota > Metazoa > Chordata > Actinopteri > Cypriniformes > Cyprinidae > Enteromius > Enteromius viviparus. Next base: position 1,074,959 of record JAUCNO010001004.1, read on the forward strand.
TTATTAGTATATTTATAAATATATATATAAATCTTAACAATAAAATATACTCAAGGGCGAAATGAAAAGTAACCAGTAACAGTGATAAAGCCCATAAATTTGCTGATGTAATTTGTGTGTTCTGGTGGTCTAGTGGTAGAATGATTAAGTGATTAATATTTTGAGGCTGCGAGTTCTAATCCACCATTGTAAAGATCTTTCTAAAGATATTCTAAACCAAAGCGGTGTTCATTTAAGTCATTGTATATGGCACGTTCGTGTGAATGTTTTTTGTGCATTTACCAGAATGAAGTGCTATATCCTCTGTGTGAAGACGTGCATTGTGCACGAGCGCCAACTTACAACAGTGGACACGAGCACTGGTCATTCACATAGATCGCCTGATATTTAACACAGACCAATGAATTTATCATCAAATGGAAATGTTTCTTTCTTTTAGGCACATTTAAGCACAATGTTTTGTTTTTATTGTGAGTGTAGACCTAAATAAAAGTAAATCCAGCCAGAGCATCTCGTGGAAACATCTGTTATTCGTACTGAATTAGACTTATGGTGTGTTTCAATTTATTTTTAAATACAGTCATTTTGGCAAGACTTTTATAATCTTTACCATTAGTCTATAATTTTTGTTTTTGTCACAAGCCGCCCCTCTGGGGATCTCTCTGGTTCCCAGCAGCGGGAACCTTCACCGGAATTCTAAGTTCCTCCCGGACTCTAATTACCCACGTACCTTTGCTAGTTCCCGTTACAGGTGTAGCCTGTTAGCTAGCTTATTTAAACACTGGGCTTTGAGAGACTAAACACGAAGTTTTGTTTTGCCAAGCAGACACTACCTGTTACAAAGAGAGTATTGCGAGGCGTTCGAATTCAAGTGCAACAGTAATTTATTAAAAGGCTCAAAGTCAGGATCACAACAGTCAATCGCCGACAGACACAGTAGAGGTACACAAGCAGAGACAGAGTCGTAAACAAAGCAAAGGGTCAAAGGGTGGAGCAAACAATCAAACACCAGGAAAACCAACGAGTGGGTGGAGTCATTGCTGAGAGGCCATGACTGAAAACAGACGTAAACATACACACAGTTCATGGAGAGCTGGAGTGCCATCCAAAGTCTTGCTGGCACATCCAGCTGATCGTCACACTACCGAGCGTTTTTCCCTATTGTCATTTGTGCTTTACCTGGATCGTCTTGTGGTTTATCTCATTCTCGCTGCCTGCCCTGATCTACTGCCTGTTTATCGACTTTGATTACTGCCTATCTCCTACACTGTTGTCTGCCCGTCTGTTGATCTCTGCCTGTCTGACTACCCGAATAAAAGCTGCTTATGGAATCCACCGACTCCTCAGCTATGCCACAGATTTTTTTTATGATTTGTAATTTTATATAGCCTAGTTGTTGGAATTTAAAATTAAAAGGCTTTTATTTAATTTAATTGAGTCATATTCTTATTTTGACTAATTTTTGTCCGATCCATTGAGGGCGACTTGTTGCAATTTTGAGAGAAAATCTTACATTTTTCAAACTTTTCTATTTAAATTTTAAATGGATATGGCACTTAAAAGTCAACAGATCATCAAAGACTATCGGTTTTCTTATATAATTTGATTGATTAAAATAACAATAACTATAGGTTATTTTTTTTAATTGTTTTGGTGAATGTCTATTTCTGAGATCATAAAGTGTGCCCCCCCCTACACAGCTACACAGTATGAATGATAATGATGAACAGTTTAGTGTTACATTGTATAATGTAATAAATCAGAGGTTTACCTCTCATCCTGCAGCATTTGTAAATCAGCACGACTGTCACTAGCAGATATGGAGAAACTGTCAGTACAGAAGAGAGTGTGAGGAGGACAGAGATCTGAGATCCTGAATGAAGAGACACACAAACACTTTATCAAGCAGCGTATCTGAAGGAGAACAGAAGAAGAAATAAATCAGCTCAGTTTGACTCTCACCTGTGACTGAGATCCAGCTCTTGGGTGACTCTCCTCTCTCTGGGTGTTTGCAGGAGTAGAAACCCTCGTGTGACTTTGAGACAGTAGAGATGATCATCTCTGTAGTTTGACTCTGGATGAGTTCTTCATCTTTATAGAAATCAGCTCTGAGCTCTGATGAGGTTATATTTTGATCTAAACAGTGTAGAGTCAGAGTTTCTCCTTCAGTCACAGGATGAACAGGACTCTCCAGAATCACACCAGCTACAGAAACAGAGACAACATCAGCTGATGAACAGTAAGAATATAGTGAGAATATATCAACAATGTGATGATGACAAAAACAATAATAATAATAATAATAGTAATTGATTTGGTCACACTTTATATTAGATGGCCCTAACTAATCTACACACACACACCTCCACACACTAAAACACACACACACACACACACACACACATATTTTGTCTGCATATATGGATCTTCAGACAACACTTTCACCAGTTGGTGCTTGGGACATGATGCTACATCATAAATGGTTCAAAATGTCTTCCAAACAGCTGTCCACTGTAGTGACCGCGACACATCTGAGCGTTAATGTTGTTTTGTGTCTTTTTATTTTATCTTAATTATCTGTGTACTCTGTCTCCACCCACCTCTTGTGTTGTCTTAGTAACTAATGTGTTCTCCACCCCTCAGTGTCACTGTCACATGTATAAATGCCCCAGAAGACCATGTGTTAGTCGCTGGCCAATGTAGCATGTACCCCGTGTTTTCTCCCCGTGTCAAGCCATCCGTGTTTCCTTTGTTTCCTTTGTTCCTCATTCTCGACCAAGCCTGTACCCGGATTTACGACTTTGTCTTGCCCTTCTGGATTATGTTTGCTCCTCGTTCGACCCCCTCGCTTTGTGTACTAGATTACGCTACTGTGTTCGTTTCTGACATGCCGTTTGCCGTTGCTCCAACCCTGCTACTGTTTACTCTGTGTGTGAATAAACTGTCTGCGAATGAACCTGCATGTCTCTCGCCTCATCCGTTACATCATCAGAGACGAGAAGCAGCATTATGAAATATGTAATGTTTATGTTAACATGAAGCACAGGATCAACAAGAGCAGTAGATGATTGAACTGAGATCACAGATATTTAAATACGAAACAAAGGCTTTGTAAAATGAATAAACAGACTCACAGTGTACAGTGATATTAACAGGAGGACTTCTCTCTCCAGATTCAGACTCACACCAGTACACTCCAGTGTAAGATGTGATGGTGTTTCTGATTGTACATTTAGATCCTGTTTGTGATCCCCACAATGATAATGAACAATCTGTCACCCTCCAGCTGTCTGTGTATCTCTTCACTGTCCATCCAGTAGAGTCACTCAGGTCCTCACAGCTCAGAGAGAGAGAGACAGATGTGAAGTGTTGAGTTCTGCTGGGACTGACCTTCAGAGAGACTGGAGTAGTAACAACTGAGAAGACAATCCAAGATACAGTTTACAAATCAAGTCAAGACAGTTTTACTGATAGCAGCTTTTCAGAAAGACATTACAGCTAATATCTTAAAATCCATGTCATCACTGAGTATTTCTGTTCAAAGCTTCATACACAAAAGTACACATTAATATATTTATCATGTCATCAGTGTAACGATATGTAGGCAGGGTCATACGGATTCGCTTGCAAGCTGATTTATTGCAGGAACACGGAGAACAGACCGAGTTTTTCCCATAAGACATAAATATAAACATCAGGGGCGAGGCAATAGTGTGGTCAAGGTCCATAGCAAGGGTTGAGAGAGAAACAAACACTATCCAGTAAGGGCAATGCGAGAAACAAAGTCTGTGATCAGGCGTGGTCGACAAATATAATAGGTAAGTGCTAGTATTATAGGTCAGGTGATGGAAAAAAGATGTGTGTCTTTAGAAGTTTTCTGAAAAAGGCTAAGGACTCGTTCTCTCAGCTCTCGACTTTATTAAATCAAGCAGGGTCGAGAACGGCAACAGGGACATCAGAGGCAAAGACAAGAGAATAATCCAAATACGTAGCAGAGGTCAGGCAAATGGCAAACAGTATCCAAAGACGCAGACACAAGAGTGAATATTCGGGGCAGGCAGGGTCAGTAACAATAAATCCAGAACGATAAACAGAACGAAGAACACAGGGAAACACAAAAGGTGTACAAAGGGGTCAATACCATAGACACATATAGAGTAGACGCCACATTGGCTGCTGGAAACGAGAAATGCGGCCGCCATCTTAGTCCGGTCACCCGCTTCACTCAGTGTAATGTGTTTAGCTGGTGTAATGAGCTGTCAACGCATTTAATTAATCATATCTCACGGAATACCGAACGGATTTTCACACGTTTTTTTTTTGCTGCAAAGGTCATAAATGTAGCTGTGATACATGATGCATGGTTTGGCGTATTTTAATATTGATAGTG
>JAUCNO010001004.1:1081504-1091864 GCA_032353835.1 Enteromius viviparus
AAAGATATAATAAAATATTTACAAAAATGTGAGGGGTGTACTCACTTTTGTGAGATACTGTATATATATACACACACACACACACACACATACACATATATATACATATATAGAGGTCATGATTTCTGTATGAGGAATCCACATATGCATGTGTCTTTTAAAATTAAATGCATTTTATTTTTTTTTACTTCCCTTTTTCTGACTCAGTTTTCTGTCTGTTTCTGTGCAGACTCTGATACGGCAGATGGAAATTACAGCCCTGCAGCCAAAAGAGGAAGAACATCTTCGTTTACGCAGTTTCCACCAACTCATTCCGGTAATTCACCTGGAAAATAATTACAGGTTACATTGTAGATGTAGTACTTCTTCTATTTGGCCTAGTTTCTTGACACACTTTCTTTTCTTTTTTTACAGTGTCTAAGAATAATGTATTCATGCCATCCAGTTTCTGCCAGTCACCAACTGAAAACTCAGACTCAGAACCTGGTGAGACTCAATGTGCTTCAAATTTGTACCAAATCAGTAAGAAATGAAGCCCGTTTGACTTCAGTAAATGAAACTTGACATTGGAGTGAAATTTGATGTTCCCTTAGACTCCAGTCTTGATTGTTTTCTATGTATTGGGAATTGACTGGATTGAGAAAAGTGCTCTGTTTTTGTCAGAATTCAGAAATGGGGCAGGTTATTACAAACCTTTGCACAAGACTAATATTGTGGATCAAAAAAGTAATGTCAGTTTTGGTTTCATGTTGACGACTATTGTTTTGTCCTCCTTTTTTTCCCAGAAGAGAAAACTGTGGGGTTTCGCCTGAAACCCCCTACTCTGATCCATGGCCAGGCGCCCAGCGCTGGTGAGTCAGCGTTCAAGCATCTGCTGTTTTGAATCTGTTGATTAATGTGTATTTGTGGTGCTTTCGGAAGATTGTTTATTTACATGATTCCATAAACGGTCAGAATTTGAACTTTCCTGACAGAGTTAGCCTGAGAGATGTCTTTGATTGATTTTTCTCAGGTGTCCCCAGCCCGAAACCCAAAGAAGCCCAGCGCAGCATCCTGCGACCTCCAGTGCTCCAGCCCCCTCTGACTCGATCCCCCTCTCAGAACAGTGAGTACTAGGACACCAAGATAATGGTTTGGAATGTAAATCAGTTTCGAAGTCGCAGTTTAGTATGTTTGCGGTACAGCAAGAGGGGGAAAAGCTAAAAAATAAAATAGTTTTTTTTTTTCTGTGTTTCTTATTAAACTCTGGTTTATTCAACAAATTGTGGTTCTGTCTCTAAATAAAAATATCTGAAGGATATAATAAAGGATATATTTAATATTGTAAACTGTATAGGGAACCCAATTGCTTGCTTGCTTGATTTCATCAAAAATACCTTAATTTGTGTTCCAAAGATGAACAAAGGTCTTACGAGGTGTAACGACATGAAAGTGAGTAATGACAGAATTTTAAAGTTTTGGGATGCCCCCAGATATAGCAATGTCTTAAACTACCCATTTAGGACAATTCTATATTTATTCACATGCTCACCAATCTGAAAACCTCAGTACGAATGTATTGTTGCACTCCCAGTGAATACATGAGGAATATCAACTCAAATAGATAAGCTGAAGGAGAACTAAAAGCTTTAGTCTGTTGTTTCACCAGACACGAGCAACAACAGTTCAAACGGAGCGAAGAACCTCTCCGATGGAGGAGTAGAATGTGAACGTAACTCAGAAACGTCTGCTGCTGGCACACAGGATAATGACGTGTCATCGGTAAGTCATGACTGACAACAACCCATGTTCTAGACACCACTGTTATGTACTTGGAAATTAAGAGATGCGCAAACATCTCTTAAAGGGATAGTTCACACAAAAATAAAAAGTCATTTTTTTACTCGCCCTCAAGTATGTGTGTTCAGCAGAAGAAATAAACTCATGTAGGTTTGAAACAATTGAGGGTGAGTAAAGATCACAGAATTTGTTTTTGGGTGTCCATTGGGACTTTGGGAGTCAATCGATTAATACTTTTTGTATTGTTTTGCTTAAAATGTGTGTTTGTGCAATGCTTTTTGTTTGATATTTTGTTATATAACACAGAGATTCACGTTCATCTTGAAGTGTGGCTTAAGTGTCGACATATTTTTCAGAACCAATATGTTTGTACTCTTGTGTTTTTTTGTTTTTTTTTAGATTTGACAAATGTTAGCATGTTTGAACGCAGCATGGGCTACGGTCCAAAGGCGAGACAAGTCTAGTTTTAGTTTACATGGCTGTGGTTTCCAGAAAATACTTTGTCATCTTGTTCTGAATGTCTTCGTTTTGTTTGGCTGACCCCGTATTTCCAGTTGAAGCTTTTACACATATCTATCGAAAAGTGAACAAGATATGAATAACCTGGTCACAATTTTTAACTAGAATGAACTTTTGTTATGTCTTTTAAGGTAAAGAGCAACAGCACTTTTGGGCCCAAAACAGAAGACAAAACTGAAGGTGCCCCGATTGAAACCAGTTTTGTGTTTGGGCAGAACATGAGGGACAGGGCAAAGGTTTGATTCTCTGTGACTGATTGTGTTGTTGGCATTGACAAATTTCTATTAGGGCTGGGTTATACATTGAATATTTACAGTATAGTTCTGTTGCTGTCAATATAAAAATGAAGAAAGTCTTTTCTAGATCCTTTCGCCTTTTTTAGTTTAGTCATTTATGTTTTAATAGCAGCTCTTATTTAGAAACATTTTAAATTCATTTCATGAATCAGAAATATTCAGAAGAATCTCCTTTAGTGTTCTGTTTGCAACAGTCCTTACATGATATGTATTATATAAAAATAAATAAATAAAAAAAACAAAATTTTTAGAAGATAATGGATTAAACAAGTCACTAAATTTAATTTAGAAAAACATCTCTATTACTGTTTCCACAAAAAGGTGAAATTTCAGATTGCAAGCTGTATCACCCGGCAGTAATTCCTAATAATTCTGTTCTGGCTTTATTTAGTAAAAATAGTTTTGTTTCTGTGTTGGTGTTTTGTCTTGTTGATGGAAGGTATAATTGTATTTGCTGCAGGTGGCCAACAGCTGCGTTTCATCCAAAGGTGGCAATTCAGAGGAAACAAATTACTTTTTACAGTATATCACTTCTAGGTACTGCATTTGAAATGTTCATGATCGTTTTTAGAGATGTTTTTATAGATTTCCTCAGGCAGAAATGTGTAACTTTTATTGGCATTAATATTGTTTCTCATAGTGCTCAAAAACCTGACAGCAGCAATGCCAACAGCGTGAAGTTTGTCTTTGGGCAGAACATGTTGGATCGTGTCTTGGTAAAACAGCAAGTTCTTTTCTAAATCTTGTTATGTTTGTCATGATGGTTTGGCATGGCCATGTTGTCATAGGTCACAGTTCTTAACATGTTTATGTATTGCATGCTTATAGGCAATGCCAAAATTCAGCACCGACCCTGCAGGGGGCAGCAGAGAGCCTCAGTCAGAGATGGGACTATTCAGCCAGATTTCCTCCTCACATGATCAAACCGTGGAGAAGAGTATGTGTTTTTTGACTTTTTTGTGACTTTGAAATCATACATACGTACATATGTGTCCCTGGACCGTAAAATCAGTCATAAGGGTTAATTGTTTGAAATTGAGATATGTACATCATCTGAATAAATAAGCTTTCCATTGATTATATAGTTTGTTAGGCTACTAAATCATTGAAGCTTATGCTGTTTTAAAAAATGATTTACTGTGCTTTAGGTGACAACACGAAAGAGTCTCTGGAGGAGTCTGCGGCCCGACACGAAGCACACAAACCTCAGAAGTGTTTATTAAAGCGGGTGGAGGTCAAGACAGGAGAGGAGTCTGAGAGCAATGTTCTGCAGGTGAGAGCTGCTCTGGTCCACACAGGCCAGCTTCAAAAACACGAGATGATGACGCTCTTTCCTGTGCGATTTCAGATGCTTTGCAAGTTGTTTGTGTTTGAGATGACATCTCAGTCATGGGTGGAGAGAGGATGCGGAGTGCTCAGGCTCAATGACATGGCGTCCGCTGATGACGGCACCTTACAGTCCAGACTGGGTAATGTAATTATTTCTCATACCCCGAAAGTGAAAGTTTTGTCATCATTTAATCATAATGTAATTCCGAGATCATTTTTTATGCAATATTTATACAGAATTCATTAAAAAAACAGCATTTTTATTATTAATAGACAAGCTGCTTGCAGGTTTTGTAACTGACACAAGGGGGTGATAATGCTTCTGTATTTAGCAATGTTTCAAAATGGACTAATACTGGTCAGTTCATTGGTTTTTCCTATATTTATCGGCCTGTACGAAACTTTGCACAACACTTGTTTTTCAGTCACTCGTTTTGAAAGAACATGGTGTAATTTATTTAGAAAGAACCATCTCTATTGTTTTTGTTTACTGATCACAGTGTTTGTTTTTGGTTTGCAGTCATGCGGACTCAGGGAAGTCTTCGAGTGATCCTCAACACTAAGCTTTGGCCTCAGATGCAAGTAGATAAAGCCAGTGAGAAGAGTCTCAGAATAACAGCCATTGACACAGATGAGCAGGGCGTCAAAGTCTTCCTCATATCTGTAAGAATGCACCGAAAGATTGTATTATGTGTAACTTAATCTGCTGCCTATCTTTTGTAAAAGAGGTTTTACATCTCAAGAATTTAATTTCCTGGCTGAATAAAGGTTTCAATAAAAAAAAAAAAAATCACAGCTGATTTGAGTCAGTCAGTGTTGTGTTTCTGGTCTCATGTGGTCTCGTCTGATCTCTCAGTCCAGCTCTAAGGATGCTGCGCAGCTCTTTGCAGCCCTGCACCATCGTATCCTGGCACTGCGGAGCATCAGCGGACAGGAGTCTGACGACCAGCCGGTCATCCGCTTCAGTGACGACGACGAGTCCCGTACGCCCCCTGCAGCAGCAACGCCAGCTCCTGGTAATATTCAATATTAGTATTAGATTTATTGTTATCTGAACATATACGGTGCAAATTTAACAGTACATTAAAAATGCACTCAAGCTTTTGTGTTCATTATTATCCATGCTTTTGCTCATTGAACCCATTTTTTTTTCCCTTAGCTAATCCAGAGGCTGATGTGTGCTCATCCACAGGTGACACATAGTGTTTAGCCTGCTGCTGATATGTATCCCACAATGCCTCACTGCAGCCCTCTGATCCGCTCAAATACTATGCAGGTGTTTTTTCTCCATACTCCTTCAGGTGTACTGTAGTCATGTGTTCAACTGGTTTTATTTATTGCATTTTAACAGCAAAAAAAGCTCATCTTCAGGACTGGACACATAACACCCTTAATGTCATCATATTGATGAAAATGAGAGTCTGTTAGTGTTTTAGTAAACCCATTTTTCATGCTAAATGTGAGATTCAATTACTCCATTCCCTCCTGAGTGGAAACAGTGCGCCCAGAGTTAACAGAAACCAAATGCGGATGTTTGTTGTCCCATCTCATCTTCCATCACAGTTCTGCTCCGTTTCAGCTGTGCGCTTTAGATCTCAGAATGACTTCAGATGAGCCATGGGATGTGTAAGCACCATTTAATTTCCTCATATAGTACTGTAGAACAATACAATATTAAAAGAGAGCTGATCGTCCATGTGACCGCTCTTATATCGGTTTTTATAAGCATTTCAGAATCTGAAACTTTCATACTGCAGTTTTTAGTGGACCTCATTCATTATATCAAATTAGTTTAGTCTCTTTATTTAAAGGACAAGAACGCCTAAAAACGGAAATTCTGTAGTGACTCTTTTGTAGAGTATCTCAAAGATATTTTTGAGTATTCTGGGTTTGGATGCGTAAACAATGACAGAGTTTTTATTTTTGGGGTGAAATGTTTCAGCTTTTACATATCATTGCAGTGGGGTTGACCTCACCTAGCAAGCAAAAGGAACCGTTGTACAAATACTTCCTGTAAATTATTCTCCGGTTTCAATGCAATAGTACCTTTTCACACAGTATATTTTTATGAACATGTCCTGTAAATTGAGTTAGTACTGTACATAGTTGAGGATCAAACGTTTTATAGCAAAATGTCTCGTCAAGGATAATAATTACTATCATAAAATGAGTTCTGTATTGTCTGTTACTGAAGTAATACTATATACAGTGTTTTTCACCTATATATTTTTTGTTTATTGAGAGATTTCTGTCGTTAGATTAGTGAAAGATTCTGTGCTCTGTATTTCTTATTTAACAAATTTCGTTACAAAAAGGTGGACGGCATATTTTCTGTTTTGTGATTGAGCAGCTGTAGAACTGGACTTTTGGGGTGGATCTCACACTACGATGTGATCATTAAAGGAATGGTTCAACCAAAAATGAAAATGTCCGAACTCTCAGCCTGCAAGGAACGCAGATGAGATTTTCTTTATGGGAACAGTTTTGTAGCATTGCATCCCTTGCTCGCCAGTGAATGGGTGCCGCCAGAATGAGCTGAAAAACACGTCACAATATAATCCACTGCAAAAGCTGCATGTTTGTTAGCAATAAATCCTTCAATAAGACATTTTTAACTTCATATCCACTGCTTTCTCCAGTTAAAAAAACTGTCTTTGCTAAATCAGAAGAGAAGTATGCACAAAGGATTGTGTTTTTTTCTGGAGTAAGGCTTATTATGGATTATGTAGTTATTTTGGACAGAAGGGACAGTTTAAAGTTAAAATGGCTTAATGATCAGGGTAAAGCTATTTCTACAAATACCTTCCAGTAAATAAGGCTTAGTCATTTTTATTGTTTGTGAGAACTATTCCTTTAAGATGTTTTGGATTGTGATATTATTTTTCTCAATAACTATTATTCAACCTAAATTTTCAGCATAGTTCACTATTAAAGGTATAGTTCACCCAAAAATGAAAATTACCCCATATTTTTACTCACCCCGAATCCACCCTAGGTATATATACATTTCTTTTTTAAAAAATGGATCCTGTCTCTTTCAAGCTTGGTAATGCTGGTAGATCTGATATATCCGCAAGTACAATGTCGTACGGGGTTTGTTACAAACATTTTTAAGAGCCAGGATAAATTTGTAAAAATCCCTGACCATGTTCATATGAAAGAAGAGTCATATACACCTAGGATGGCTTCGGGGTGAGTAAATGATGATGTCATTAACATTTTTGGGTGAGCTATTCCTTTAAATAGCATCATAATGAAAAAATGAATTAATTAAGTAACTTAAGTAACTGTAATGCTTTAATTTGTGATAATTTGCCCAGACCTAATTTTTTTAATTGTTATAAAATCTATCAAAACATTATCAAATAATATCACAATACAAAACGTATCAGACTTAAATTAAGCTTAATTTGTGTTGTATATAAACAGTTCAATAGTATATTCTATTCTACAGCTAGAGCTGGGCGATTTAATCTTCGGTTTATTTATGTGCATTTCATCAGTAAAGCCGGCTCTTTGATTAGCAGTAAATCTTTTGGTGAGGTTTGCTGTTTTATAGTTGAAGGAAGCAAAAGTGTACATTTAATACCTAATACATTTTTTGTAATATAATTGAATACAATATGTGATTATATTACAATAATTGTAATAAATAATAACGTTTTTCCTTTGATTTTATGGTGAAATGTGATCTAGTAGTTCTAAAGTTTGTCAGGTAATGTGGGCCGGATATTTCGCGCGAAACACATTACTGCCAAACAACAAGCAGAACCCTGTGACTCACACAATGTAGTTGAAGAAGGGCTTTTCCCACTCTGCTGCTGAATATCCTCAATACACTGCCAGTGATAGGTTCTCAAGTGTAGCATGTTCACAAAATGTGAAAACTGAAAACAATGTATGGTACATTGACTGTTTCTGTCCACACATGCTGTAATGTGTCTAAAGCAGAGGATGCATTGCTCCATCCTGCCATTCACATAAACACACAATAAAAGAGCAGCATGTGAAAAAAAGACTAAAGAAAGTAATATGTCACTCAGATGAGAACAGGCTACATTTTATAGTAGGGTATTTTATTTGAATTCAGATGTTCTAAACAAAACGAGACGATGGTCAACATACTAAATTAGAGCTAAAACTAATTTTTGTCCTGTTTGCAGAGGCTTTAGTGTTTATACCAACCATAGCACTTAATTGTTTTGTGTTCATATTTGTGTTGTACCCGTTTTAATGCATTTCCAGAGTTAGATGTTTCCCATCAATATGAAAGCACTAGCAGAGCTAAGGGTTTACAAAAGTGCGAGTTGATTGCTGTAAATGTCTGTAACTGTTTACATTCAGTGTGTTTCAGCAGATGTACTTTCGGACACACTCCTTTTTCTTTTTTTGGGTTGATTTGTGTAGACCTCAGATAGACTGTGAATGCACTGGTGCTATTTCTGGTCCAGGCCAGCTCAACTGCACTGGTCTTGTGGTTTAAATATACAATTTTGCTCTGGTGGAAGCGTTTAGAGATCATTTAGAAGGGCTAGGCTGCTTCTGGACTGTTGATTTCACTGGAATAATTGCGTCTTTTGTTACCCGTGATGTTGAAACACGTAATGGTGGTCAAATGTGGATATATATTTGGTCTGTTCTGTTTTTCATTAACCAAGTTATAAAACCCTGGAATATGCAAATAATATTGTCATTTCATTTTTTTCCTTCAGTGTTTTTCATTTTTATTCATTGTTCGTCTAGCATCCTTTTTCCGAAGTGGTTCATTTTTGCAATTAAAATTATTTCACTATTCCAACTAATGCGCATCTGCTGATTCTAGATTATGAAATATGATGCTGCTTCTAAAGGCCACGTCGTTCTGCACCTGTACCGCCTTTGACTGTTGTTTCATAAAGTCTCTTCTTCCTTTGTCTGAACTCTGTTTGCGGTGTATGATTGTTTCTCATTTGTCAATATTTTGTTCTAAACTGTATTGCTGTTCAGGTAGCAGCTTATTGTAAATTGGAAATTAATAAACAGTCACATGGTAGGGTTATGAAAACTGTTATCCAAAAATTGGCTTGAGATATAATACTATATTACAATGAAATATTTTCTGAAAGAAAGTTAAATTTAAACTCACTTCAGAAAAATATTTTTAAAATGTGTTTTTGTTTTATAATATATATGAGGACAATGTGACTATGTAAAGTGTTTGTCTCCTTGTATGTACAGTATATGTAAGCATAAAAACAGATTGTTTAAAGGAGAAGAGAAATATACAGAAATAGTTATCTACACTTATACTGGGAACAGGAAAAGATTACATGATTTTTACAGTTTATTAATAAAGTTTAAATGAATAATGTTGAATGTAACATTTGAATTATTTAAGCCTAACCCTAAATCTATATGTATATAAACCATAAAATGTTTCAGATTCGTTTTGGTGATAAAAAACGCAGGAAATGTTAATTATAATAATAAATTCTGCCAAAAAGAATAGTATCTGCTACTATGATCACAAAGATTACAGAGAATCTTAAAGAGTTTAAATAAAGAGTTTTATAAAGTTAAAAGTGTGTGTGAGTAAAATTTAATAAAATATTTAACGCTTCAAAATGATGACGAGTTACCTCTCAAACATACATTTCTTAATTTGTTGTTGCTTTAATAAGTTAAAATTTATAATGTCTAAATTTAGCATACAATACGTTTAATAAAGGCATTGTTTAAAACTATTCTACAAATGTGTTTTATTTGTGTACAGTCACAATCAAAACAGTTGTGCTTATGTAAATAAAAGAAACATTGGATGTGGCTTTCTAAAGAGCGCATCACTGAAATAACTAAAATTCTGCATATAAGCTGCTATTTGTTGCAGTTTTTGTCTTTCACTTTGTTAATTTATTATTGATTTAGAAAGAAACATTGGGACTATTTATTTCTTTAATGTCTTTATTACGTTTTTCTCTGTTCGCACAAGCTCCACGCGTGATGTGAACACGTGAATCGCGTTCTGGTTATGCTGCAACCCCCCCCCTTTATAATCCCGGCCCACCTGGAATATCACTTAGCCCACCCTGCATCTCCTATCTGGAGCCAGGCCTGGGTCAAAAACATTTTGAGCAAGTTATTTTAGCTAATAGATGTTTGGAAGACTTTTTGTAAACTAATTATAGATTCATTCATACTATAACTACATGGTTAAGAAACACAAGCATCTATCTACTGTCGGCTTTGTTTGCTAACACAAATAGCCAACTGAATAACAACAGATATTGACTGCATTCTGTTATTCTGACAAACTACAGGTTAAGTGAATAGATTTAAACGTTTAAGCACTTAGCTGTTTTCTACGCCTTGAGATCTTGTAGTGTTAGGGGAGAGTGGGGGCAGTTGCAACACTTTTTACATTTCCTTCAGTTTCTCAGCGATCGTTTGTTTTAGAAAGA
>JAUCNO010001004.1:1091964-1106585 GCA_032353835.1 Enteromius viviparus
ATATAAAGTGTAACATTCTGGACACCAACCACAATTTATATATAAAGCCTAATTTACTGCCGCTGCTGTGTAACATCCGAGTAATCAAATGCTAAATCCATTTCAATTGTCTATTTAATATAAATTGTAGCACTTTACTTACCAAAAAGTGCTGTTAGTCCTGTTACACATTCGTACTTACACATGCCATTCTGAGGGTTGTTACATGTGTGTTACAGAAATATTACAGCTGTAGATACTGTGTACCTGTGTGTACTTACACTGTAGTTACATACTACATACACATATAGTTACTATGGAAGTGCACAGGTATTAGGGACACTTCATATAAAGTCAGACCAAATATAATTTATTACATAAACACTTCTTTGGGTTCCTGCAAGTAAGACATTTTAAATTCCCTTAAATGAAAACGGCAATCAATCTGTTTTGAATACTATTGAAAGCTTTCTCCTTACAGTTAATGAGGAAATAATCCCAAAGAAGAAATGTATCTATTTTTGTTATGGGAAAATTCTCTGAATTTTGTAACCAACGAGAAGGCCAGGGTTCAGTAGGAAACCGACCTTGAAGTTCAGCTTAGTGCAGAAGCATGGTCCAAAATTTTTGGATATGCGAAGAAATTGTTTTCCTGTAACAGAGTCCAGGAAAGCCATTACAGAGTCTTACATAGTAATGTACTTGAGAGTTTTTAAATAAAATACATTCTCAGATTTCTCCTCTTTGTGTAAAGTGCAATACGGACATAGAGACTTACTATCATTGCATATGGCGATGCCCTTTAATTACAAGAATTTGGGAAATTATAGCTTTGCTCAATCTTTCACCAGACGATTCCATTGAGCCCCATGTTGTTCGTTCTGGGTCAGTCTATAGAAGAATCTTTCTCTGTCTTCTGTACAGATGCTTAGGTTATGCAAACTTTTAAATTTAGTGAGGCGATGTGTACTGTTTCAATGGATTCAAAGACAGCCCCCCACTGTTACTCAATTGTAAAGAGAAACGCTCAATGTGCTGCCAATGGAGGGCCTTAGTCCCATTATAAAGGGAAATTGCGATGCATTCTGTAGGATATGGCGGCCTTTGCTTGATCATCTACCTCATGATCTAGCTGTGCTATTACATAAAGCACATTTTGTTTTTAAACACAATTATTTTTGACTTTAAATGTGAAACACTGTACATATTTTGATCCAGATATGTATACAGTATCTGTAACTCATGTACCTTTATTGTTTTTTTTTCTTTTCTTTTTCTTATTTGTATTTGGCTGTGCTGATTTGTTGCTGTTTGTATCTTTTTCCTCACTGTTGTAACGCGTGAAACCGCTTCAGAATTTTATTTTCCTTTTACGCCCTGAAGAAGATATCACAGGTTCATATTATGTTCGATATTACTTTTACTTTTTAGCTCCTCAATCACTTTTAGTAGCCTTGTCACCTGACCTGAATACAGCCTGCTGATTGGCGTAAATTAACTTATCGGCTTCTGTTCACAAACAACAAGGGAGCTTGTCGGCTTCTTCAGCTCGAATAAATAGTACGACAAATAAAAACAAAAACTTGTGGTATTGATATACTAGAAAATGGATTTTGGCGTATATGTGACACATGTGTTTGCGTGCATATAATACGTAGATTTCGCGTACATATAATGCGCATCTACCCCAAACCCCTAATCCTACCCATCACGTAGCATAAATACGGCAAAGTCCATTTTTTGCATATCTTTGCCACAAGTTTTTGTTTTTATTTGATGTAGTATTTATACGGACAACAGCAAGTATTGGATTGACTAGAAATTATATAACTATACTAACACGTGCAGAATGCGTTAATGATCAAAGGCATGATGAGGAGAATGACATCTATTACAGCACAACTTTATATGGCATTGTACAGCCAATGCAATACAACAATGTATGGGTAACGTTAGACACAAAACCCTTCTCGAGTGGGGCAAATACTGCAGGAGCCGCATGCTGGAATCTGCACATACTTTCCTCATGAGTATCACATGCTATTCTATGCACACTCTGGACATGTGAGTTCAGCATGATTCGTACAGAGAGGTCTTCATTATGTGCACAACGAGCACTAAACGTACAGATCATCCACTTTCCCACTGCACATGCCATTAATTTCAGCGGACACACACAGGATTCTCCCTCTGTTTCACATACACTTTTCCAGCTGCTGCAAGAGGAACAGAAAGGAAGGGTTTCCCAGAGCTGTCAGCAGTTCTTCTCTCTCAGCTGATATAAATCACTCTCCCGGCTATTACCCCCACCACAAGATGCATAAAAAGGCACGTGAGAAAGTAAGAGGTAATGTAGGATATGCTCACTTATCAGTGCTGGCAGCAATAGAGGGAAATTGAAGTAGTTTTTACAGCGCATAATTTATACAAGGCCAAAGACAGAAACTGATAAAAAGAGCTGGGTAGATTTCTTACACATTGTGGTCTGTTACTGATTACAGATTACATTATTAAAAGACTGTAGTTGATGTAATCAAGGTTACTTATTTTAATTCACATACCATTAAACTACCATATCCTTAGAAAAAGGAAGAGAGAAAAGTATATATATGTGTATAAATATATATATATGTATAACAACGTTCAGAAATACGACAGCTTACAATCCACAGCTTTTTTTTATAATAGTGTTCTCATTATAATTGATATTATGTACTCATTATGTACATGTCCAGTCATAATTATTAGCTATTATTCTGCACTCTCTGTCCTGTTATGTGCGGAAAAGATAAAGGCTTTGCTGCAGTGTAACCAAATATTATATGACATAAATAATATACATGATCTATATATAAACCAGCTTTTTTGAAATCAGTTGTACTCGACCTGATCAAATAAAATCCAGTCTTTCACTCAATTTGAGTCTTGTTAAAGATTTAAATCCCTGCCGCCAAGATGCATCTCTGTCACTCAGGGATTATGGAAAATGAAACAAAATTTTATATATATGGGTGATTGAATTTATTCATGTAGGTTAAAATATTTATTTAATGCTTTCTTTTTTCGGGTTCTTATTTACTGTATCATTTTAATAGGCTGTATATTAACTTTTTGGGAGAAAAATTATAGTTATGTGTGAAATCAGACATTGAGCACCCCCATATAGTCCAATGGTATGATCATAAAACACCTCGTGAATATTCGACTGAGAGATTGGAAGTCTAATGAGGCTCCTCTAATCGAAGCATCAAATCGTTGACTATTCGATGACACCCCTACATTGTATTAAGGTAATGTAAGAACTGTTAGAAAAAAAAACAATTTAAAATTAAATTACAAAAATGTAATAAAATAATTTAAATAACTTGGAAAGAAATATAATAATTAGGGGAAATCAGTACATTTGTAAATAATTTACTACAATTGTTTAAACATAAACTGTTTTCTGATCTAGTGTTTTAAAAAGGTAATAATTATACATACTTATCTGATTGTGTAATTTAGATTACATCTAATTAGATAATGCAGATAAGGTTAACGAAATTTTTATATTCAGAGAAAACTGAAGCAGAACTTCCAAGTCTGTTGTGGGTGTTTATCAGGGTTATGCGGCTGCTAAGGTGTTTTGTGTGGCATTGTTCTATAGCATTGTTGCTATGTGGTTTACTGGGGTGTATTAAAATAACGGCAATGCCTGCCCTGAGACTGCTGTCGTCCATTAATGTACTCTGCTAAGCAGATAAGATCCTAAAATGCCTCAACTGTCAGTCATTCACTTAAAGACCCAAGAGCCAGGCCATCTGCTAAAAATAGAAGGGATTCCCTAAAATGTGTGAGAACTGTATGCAAAATAATGCTGTGTTCCGCCCACAGTGGCCGAGAGTGTTGACTGAAGCAGTGTACTAACGCAGGTAACAGCTTAAGGGCAGGAACTTAACGTCAGCGGTGTTACCTCAACCAAACAGGGCGTAAACAGGATTCCCTACGATAGGCATTATTTTTACGCATCAGCGATCCTTCGTGACTCATCAGTGCAGCATTTAAAAAAGATTGAAGCAGCTACTGTGATACAAATGTTGACAGAGTGCATAGCATTCAATGAAAGAATTTAAAAAATGAGACTACGTTGCTTGAAAACAATGTTTTACTACGCCAGAGTCTCCTGAATGGGTTTAAGCATTAAAAGTGTTCACTAAAGCTGAGCGCAGATTTGTCTATTGTTAGAATCTGAATAATTTGGGGGGGTTTTCCTATGGAAATTTCAGCTGGTTGTAGAGGTACTGCGTGGGTCTGTTTACAGACATTGTCATCTGAAGGAAACTGCCCCTGTGCAATACCGTGGCAAGGTTTTGGTTTCAGTTCAGCTTGTTTCATTTGCCATTGTTTGCCAGTGTGTTAGCAAAACCCAGATCTTGAAGTTTAGAAAATTCCCACTGGAAACCTTGGGTTTTAAGGAGGGTTTGTTTGTGTCCGCTCCTCCCTTTCAGTCCTCCCGCTTTCCCGATCCAAATTCTCACAAACATATTTCTTTTTCTTCTGCATTCTTTATGCCTCTGTTCTCGTTTAATCTTTTCTTTCATGTCTCATACGCCCTCATTCCCCACTCTTTTCCCACACAGCCCTACTGTCGGTGAACCCACAGTCTTGGCTGAGACTACCAAAATGATTAAACCATATTTTAAGACAATTTCAAGGAGAAATTCCCACGGACGAGTACTGACACATCAGCGCTGAACGTACAAAAGGACATATATCATAAACAGTTACGCCCTCTTGACCAACAACCCACACATGTAAAAAGCTGAGTATGCCTGTTGCTGTGATGATTTGGCAGTCCTGAGTGCTAACTGTGCCTCAGAAATCTGATGCTTAGCTTTGATAGTTAATCTCAAAAGTGCTTTCCTGAGCATAAAAACGTCCTGGATTCATTAAACAAGAGAACAACTATCAGTCGTGTATGTTTCTTCAGCTGAGATTGCAATAGAGTGGTCATCCATCTGGTTTTAAAATAACACGTCTGTCTATCAGCACTGATAAAATGTTAATGCTAACTTTAACTTAAATTCAAAACTGCATACTATCATAGTCTTGCTATTTATTTTTAGCATATTTCGCAGAAATAGCAAGATAAGTAGTATACCATGCAGATCCAAAATCAGTTACCCATTAGGACAACTGAATATCATTTTACAGGTCTATATTTTGTATATTTTATATTTAACACCTTCATTTCCTAATATGAACTGCAGTGTAAATGCATTCATGTCATCTTTGAGATGCATTAAACTGTTTTTGTAAATGCATCTAAATTCCACTTGAAGTGCACCTTCTGCAGTGCAAAAGTGGATTTTGTTGACATTGATTTAATTAATTGTGGCAGCCCTAATGTCTCAATTGCAAATCCTAACAATTGTATTTATTAAATAAACCCATCAATTTGCATATAAGATGATGGATAGATTCAACAAGGCTGAAAAATGTATAAAAATGTCCTTAGAAATCCATTTAAAAAGGGAAATGCCATGCTTTAATAGAAATGTTATACATTATAGCATAGGACATGGAAAAGTACTCATTTAACAAAGATGATTGTTCCAAAACCAGCCCAAACATACTTTCTGTATTTCTAAATACTAATTTGCAGATGTGATGAATTAGTTAAGTGTTTTCAAGTTTATTATCTCTTTCGCACATTATATGCTTTATCTGACATAGTAATAGTGACTTGGGCTGCTTAACCATTGGAGTACGAATAATAAAAGGTTCAAGATAAAAACACTGAAGTTGTCCAGCATGCAATGACATTCACAGATGTGCTCGGAGGATCTTAGATTAGTCAAATCAGCACATGTGTCCGTCACGAGAAGCTGTAAACACACCCTTATCTTTCTCCAAACAGGTTCCCAGTCTGTCTCTAAACAAAGTGTGCTGAGTTAAAGAGCAAAGTGCTAACTGACCCTGATTTCCTGGAAGACAAGCATCAGGGCAGGGACATATGAGAATGTTCCCCTGGAGCAGCACAAGGTCTTGGAGTTCATTTAGATAAACCGTATTTGGAAACATGATCTAGTCCTAGATGGAGATTAATGTAATGCGGCAAGAGTATTTAGTTTGGACTTTCAGTTACTGAAAGTGCATGAGTGATAATGACCTATCATTGGGCTTTTAGCAGCAACTGCAAATGTCATTAAGATGTGCTTTAAAATGTATTATTTAATTATCTTAAAAAGTGTCAATTATAATATTCAAGTTAAAGATTTTTAAAAAATGTATCATAATTAATTTAATCCTTTAATTTAATTTTTCGACAATTTGGGAAGTCCCGGTATCATAATAAAGTATTATTGTTATTATTATATTGTTATTATTATTTTAAAATTCTGATTATATATATATATATTATAATTTACGTATTAATAATTGCTCATTTTGTTCATCACTGAACTGTGCAGTTATGTAATAAATGTAATAATATATATATATATATATAATTTTTTAAACTGCACATTTCAGTGAACAAAATGAGCAATTATTAATACGTATTGTACGTATGTCATTAAAATATTTTTTTTAATTTACACTTTATTTTGATAGTGCACTTTAGACATTCTAACTACTAACATTGCAACTTTTAACTAATCCTAACTAATTTTGATTTGCAACTAACTCTTAGAGTAGACTATTAGGGTAGGTTTAGGGTTAGTAGAGTAAGTTAACATATACTTGCAAACTTTCTGATAGTAAGTATTGTGGACCCATCAAAATAAAGTGTTAGAAAATATTAAGCAGAAACTTTAATAGTCCAGTGACTGCTAGTTGACATGTAGCTGCAAAGTTACTTACTGTTAGACAGTCTAAAGTGGACTATTACAGTAGTAATACGTGTTATCATTATTTTTAAGGGTGCCTTACAGTATTTAACACTACATAAATCTGATATATAATTATTTTCTATCTTGCTAACAGTTATTGGTAGTTCAAGCATCTCAATTCTGTTAAAAGGTCAACTTACATTTTTTTTTTTCACAACAACTTTACTGAAAACAAATGACTTCCAGATTGTCACTGCAAATCATTGTTTGTGTCCACGGTGTCACCTGTTCAGATGAATTGACCAGTGCCCTAATCTATTGTTTGAACTTCACGTTCGTTTTAATAGCATTATTAAGTGGAAGCTGTAAAATATTTTTCACATGGGAATCATTTGTCTCTGCTCTCATCCTACAGTGAGGCTGCAGGACAGGAAGTGATGTTCACATCACAATGACAAAGGCACATTGTCCCAGTACCGACCCACAGCAGAGGGCAAGACCTGAGAACAAACCGGCCGGCCAGGACTCAGCATTGACCGGCATGACAATGAGCCACACAGAGCCCACAGATGCCAGAGGAAGAATGGAGAGCGGAGGCACAGCCAAGGCTAGCCCACAACCTCTCTGCACTTCATTATGATCTCCCCATCCTGCAGGAAAGAGGTGCTGGCTGTTCTCAGAGCTGCAAACGAGGGAGGAAGGACAGATAATGCTCCCTCACAAGCTGATCTAGCAGACAGACGGCAATAAATATCAGAGCAAGAAGGAGAATGACCTTGAGGCATTAATGCATTAAAACTAGCACTCATGCTAAGTATATATACTACAATTACATATACATATTTAGGTCCTTAATAATACCCTGCAGATGTACTTTTACCAAAATGTTATAATTAAAGTCTGCTAAACGGGAAAGACTAATTTTGTACTTAATGCACTTTAATTGTGTCAAATTGACATATTTAATGAGGTGGCTCATTCGTATGAATTCATATGATTTTTGCTAAATCGTATGTATTTTACAAGTTGCCAAATCGTATGAATTTGTACAAATGTCCTACATCTAACCCCATCTCTAAACCTACATGTCACTGTCGGGTTTAGATAAATTGTACTAATTCGTACAATTTTTTTTAAATTAGTATGAATTTCCCATGTACAAATACATATGAAATGGTTGTGATACTGTGTTGATATATATATATAGGTTATGTATGCATATATGCATCATTACCTTTCTGCTCAGAGCAATCTGATGACATTATAAATAAATTACAAATAAGATTTTAGGGGTAAATCATGCTTAAATGTCATGACAAAAAGTCATGTAATTTCTTTCTTTCTAATTTGTTTTGCAGGCAAAGAAGGAATATGTAACTAATGCAGATCTACAGTCGTTATAATCCAGTTGACATGCAATGTACAAAGTTAAATTAATATGTAGCTATTCTTAACCTGAGATAGATACAGTAGGTTGCTGCCTTGCATAACTTGTGCTGGAATCATGCCATGACTTTATAGGGAGAATGAATTTCAACCTCTGTTCTAATTGGAAGAGCATGGCTCTGACTTCAAACTGGCACATGACATGCTAAAAGCAGAATGTTCATGCTTTTTTCCTTTTCACCCAGTCATACACACTACTCCATTATCCAGTTCCTTTTATACAACAATTAATTTTGCAGTTAATTAGTCATTCTGGGTTGTTGTGCAAACAAATGAAACCTGCATGGCCTTTAAGGACTGTTTGGGCATGTGGGAAATGATCTCCGGTCACGACTCTTTGGGCACATCACGATGCGATGGGGAGTCTGATCCCAGACCAGCAGCGCAGAGGAAACGCACAATGCTTAACCCCGAATATCTTTCACATGACGGGCGCATTTCGACGCCGCGTATCAGTAGCGCGCAAATGAACCTGTCTAGAGATTAGTCTAATTCAGATGAGCTCTAATTAATATGGGCGCCGCAAGATTAGTCTTCGTGTTTGGGCGTCGATTTTAAGCAACGCTCTCTGCCCCAATCGCATTCGCGTTATGCGGCTAAACAGCTGTGAAGGCGCTGCTCCACGCCGCAGACAGATGGAAGATCCCGCTGCGTTCCCATGATCCACCGCCCTCCCGCCTCAGCTGCTGTCACCGCTCAGCACAGCCATTCTCACGCATCCTGCAACACGAGCACTAACATCATGCTCGTTTCCTCTACACTGCAATACGCTTCAGTGCATTACCCTAAGATCATGTAAACAACGTCCAATATCACATAAAAAAGCAAATAAAGTACTAAATAAAAAATTTAGGTCACGTAGAACAAACTCAAAAATATCTATATATCTATCTTTAAAAATCTTAAATTACTCAATTACTCAGCCTACATACAAAATAATTCATTCATTTTTTTTTTATATGTTAACAACTTGGCAACCCATATTCTCATAAATGCAATAAATCTTACATAGATAGATAGATAGATATATAGATGTCAGTGATATATATGTCTGTGAGCCTCCTAAATGAATCCATCAGGGTTAGAAGGAAAATAGAAGCTCTCCGTGTTTCTATTTTAAGAAGAATGATGCAGTCCTGATCTCAGTCCTGTCTCTGTAATAGTGAGGTCAGAATTCAGCTCTGACAGGCTGAACTGAGAGCAGTCATGACAGGCGTTCATGTCTGGAATGCACTGACAGAGCAGCAGAGGAATGCAGGATGGTCGGAGCGGGTGATCTCACCCAGCCAGCACATTCTGATCAGGGTCCAGTGCCAGGCAGCTGACTTCAGCTTTCCGTGGACAGATCAATCTTTACTCACTTAAATCACACACTGCCCTCTACATAAAGCAATGTGAACACGGGTCACTGTGACTGCTGTAAAGAGTTTTCCTGGACACATGCAATGCATTAAATGTCACAGTGACATGATAGTCAAGCTTGCCATTCAAGGCCTTTCAAACTGCACTGCACTGCACTGCTATCAAAAAGATTGTGCACAGTTGGATAGTTAAGATGAGTGCAGAATCACCCAGCTAAAGTAAAAGTGCAAAATATGTGTACTTCGGTGCTCTTGCAAACTATCAATGCATTGATTCTTATCTGGTTAAATATAGAGTTGAAGAATTAAAATTGGCGAAAAGGAAATTTTTTTCTTCTCTAATACTTTAAATATGGGTATATGGGAGCAATTATTAGAAAACATGACTGAAGCATGAATGTGGAAACGTCAGTCAAAATAGCCGAACACTCTGTGTTTCTGGCGCCTCTACATAAAAACACCCAGTTCATCTGGATAAATCACTGACTGCCTGGTTAGACTTAATCAGATGTTTGTCTGCAAAACCGCCAAAAGAACAAGTCGGTCTAGCAAACTGCTCTTTCTGTCCTTTAGTTTAGTGCCTGCATGCTCCTCCAACCCTTCATCTAGTAAATAAAGTTCATAGTATCCTGGAACGTTCTGTCTTCTTCCCGTCTCCCTCTGTTCGCTTTTAAGGCTTGAGGTTACAATCAACCAGTCCCAGCCAGTCGCACGGCAGGTATCGGCCAAGAAAGACATGGTAGGGGGGGATGGCCACCCTAGTCTGTGCATAGGCCACAGATATTGTGCAATATCCTGCAAGAGGAAACAATAGGGGAGTACTGTACTGCTTTGTTTTAAGACTTTTTTTGTTAGTGTCATCATTTTTATGCATAAGTGAACACATATGCATATATATATATAGCTGTGCACGGAAATTAACTTTCTGCAGCCATTTACATCGCGCTTGCAATGTCCACTAATCTAGAAACGTAAAGGTACCCTTTGTGAAAAAAAAGTGTTCTTAAAGTGCATTGCATTTCAAATCTTAGGTATATTTTTAAGAAGAAAGCCCCTTAGAGGGATAATTCTGTAAAAAAAAAATTGAAAGAAAAAAAAAAGTAATCATTTACAAAACTGTATGCATTTTTATAAAGATATATATTTTAAAGAATGCAGCAAACAATGCATCCCAGTGACTTCCATAGTATTTTCCCCCACACTATGAAAGTCAAAGGCTTCCAGTAAAGTATATATATATATAAAAAACTGAGATAAAATAAAAGAAAATTTAAGTCTACTTAAAGAGCTAACACTTTAATGTTTCTTAAAGGGCACCTTTTAAAAATATTACATTAAAAGTGTAACCCTTTTTTTTCGGTGTCCATAATTTGGAGTAATTACCAAGCATTTAGCAGTAGCCATTTTATTTACATAAAATGTACCATGTAACTAAGTTATGGAACAGTTTGTATTTACAGTTTGTAATTATGTAACAGGCTGCTACTGTTACACATTTGTAACAGACAAATGTTACACAGTGTGTTACACAGCTACTGTGTTGTATTGCAGACTTTATACAGCATAATTATAAATTCAAGTACACAGGCATAAGCTACTTAAAATAAAGTGTATCATGATTATACTTATAGCTGTAATTCATGTGTATCTATACTGTAAATATTATCTAGCTGAACATTTGATTAGTACACAACTTAAATACATATAATACCTTTTTAATTACATTCAAACTACAGAATATTAATCAGGCATAAGCTACTTAAAATAAAGTGTATCAAGATTATACTTAATTGTGAGTAGCCATGTAACACACTCTGTCTGTAAGATATGTGTAACAGTAGCTGTTTGTTACATCTACATAATTACGAACTGTATAAAGGCTGTTCCATAACTTAGTTTCATAAAAAATACATTTTATTTAATGTAACTACAATGGCTACCACTAGGTACCTAATTAGGTAATTACTCTGTATTATAACACCTTAAAATAAATTGCTACTCTCTTATCTATTAAGGCATACATAGAAGTGCTCATAGAAAATTGGCTGTCCTTTACACTTGCTGCATGTACTTACTATTAAAATTGCAATTAATTATGCAAAATTAAGTAACCTCAAACCAATCCCTAATCCTAACCCTAACCATATACAGGTTGTTAATTAACATTACTCAGTACTTAAATGTATAATTACACTTTAACATGGAAACCTTGTGCAAATGTGCAAATGAAAACTGAATAGAATACAATACGTCAGCTGTAGAAAAGGAAATCACGTTTTTCAGTTAAACCCTAGTCACCTGTTTGTTTACTACTTGCACGTTTTGAGCTAAATAAACACACTAATGATACTATTGTTACATTTATGCAGCATTGTTGTTGCCAGATTTGGATGCACATTGTATAAAGTGTGCCTAACTACTATATAAAAACTTTGCATGCCTCTGGGTTTTTTTTTTCTCATTGCACTCATATTTTTAAAAACAAGTGCACGCAATTATACCTAAGTCATTTCTGTGGGTACATCTGTAATTACACCCTACCCCTACTGTTTTAAACCACCCTTAAATGTACCAATACCATGAAAGCTGTCCTAATCGTAACCGTACTCCACCTACATAGCAATAAACATGTTTAGCATTACAACATGAATAAGTACATTAATACCTAAGAATTAATGTTTGTTTACCGCAGTAAAACACCTTAGAGTTTATTGCTCATGTTTCTCATTCCCCAAGAGCACCTGTATGTCTGTTCCATTCAGAAATGAGCTGCCTAAGGCGTAACCAAAATAAAAATGGAGTTGTTTGGAAGTTACTTTACTGTGAAGAACCCATTTGTAGGTTGACTTTTCACACAATATTAGTATCTGTGTGCTTACAAAACATCCCCCTATTTCTTTGAAGGACCTAACCAGCCTGATGTAGTAACAGTGGCTTAACCAATGGCATGTGTTTGAGGTGGGGCTAATCTGGGTAAACAATTCTGTGGATGCTAATGACAAAAAACAGCACACTTTACCTTTAAGAAATGCTAAGAAATTGACACAAAGTGTTCTGGGAGGAGCTTAACTAACATGTACACAACAGGTTCGATCCTTTTCCAAGAGAACATGTCTGTAGGGAGAAGTAGGTCACTGTGACAAGTTTTGTTGTCAGTTTTAGCTAAAAATGAAGAGTCTGATCATTTGCACCCTCAAGGCATATTTGATTTTCCTTTCCGAGAAGATATTTTAGCTAAAATTATAGCTGCTGGTCCCAGTTGTGTGGAAAACATATTAAGTAGGTCCATTCTACTGGAAAAAAAGTGCAATAAACAGGATTATTGCATTTGTTGTGCATGCATACATGCAGAGTTTAGTCTATTAATAGCTAACGTGGACAGCACTCGTGGGTAGTGTGTGTGTGTGTGTGTGTGCAGAGTTCACGACAGCCCTGAGGAAAATATCAGTAACATATTGAAGGCAAACAACACCAGCAAAAAATAAGTCGGAAAAGGTGAGAAAACGAGAGAGATGGGGGAAAAACAAGGGTGTTTTTTTTTTCCTTTTCCGATTTTTTTTTCCTCTCCCAGAAAAAGTTCAGCATATGGGCCTTTGTTTTTGAAGCCTGTGAGTGGAAAAAAAAAACAGGACACAGTGTGTTTCTGCCTGTGGCAATCAAGTATGCATCAGACACACACATCAAAGCACTCTTTGTGCTTTTCTGTACTTCAGGTTAAGAACCAATCATACTACTCTGCAGAGAATAATTACCTCAAAACATTCCATTCCAGTATCTCAGTGTACTTTACTGCTTATGAGGAACACGCTGTGGGCTATCTGATAACTACGTTTGACATCAACAAGAATTCATGATAGTTTTGGGGTGTGGTGGGTGTCTTCCTGCAGGTGTGTTCTTGGAAATAAAGACACTCCAATGGATAAATTAAAGTGCGTGTTCACATGAAAAAGACCAGAGAATTGGGTGTGCAGAATACTGCTTGATGTGTGTACAAAATGTAATTGTGCATTTCGTTCAAAGTTCCCCCCGATCTTTAAAGATGCCATTGTCCGACACTTCAAAGGCAATGCATAATGCCTTCTTTGCAGTTAATGATGCTGCTTAGTGTTAGACTTACACGTGTGCTTATTTTTCAGTAGTGCACAGTGACAAGGGAATGCGTGAACATTATAAAAACTTGCCGTATGCAAGTGCACTTTTCAAGAAGTCCTGATGAAATGAAAGACAGCATAAGCATCCCTTTGAATGGCATTCATTGCAGTTCCAACTTCCATCAAGAGAGGTGCAGAGATATCAGGAGCTAAAACAGTGCAGGATGACAGACCTTAAGGCTGGATTTATTCATTCTGACACTCAGGGTCTGTCACTTCTGTCAGTTGCAACATCCATGTTATTGAGGACAGCTAAGGTGAAATCTCCTAACAACAAAAGTCTAAAAATACTCGAGCTCTGTTACAAAACCTTTTGAACTGCCAATTACACAGACAACTGCTTTCTCAGGAATTATACTAATTAGAATCAAACCAAATGGATTAAAATATTGGCTAAAACAGTCAATTTGATATGAGACTTAATGAACCCCTTTGGAATTGTTTAGAATGGTATTGCATGCACTGTAATTAATTTTGTCAGCCGTTGTTTATGTATTTGGCATTGCATTAAACTCACCCATTTTATTAGGTATCAGTCCCAATTTCCTTGGAGATTTAGGTGCTACTGTTTGAGTTCTAAAGTGCACTTTTTTCCCACAGTATTTTATCCATTCATTTTTACAGGGACCTTTAGATAGTCTTCACTAAAGAGTCATTAACCAGTCAAAGCAAAAAAGACTTTTTTTACCCCACAGGAATGCAGTACACTCTAAACTCTCTGCACTAAATTTGGCGCACAATAGATTTTTTTATTTTGAAAATAACTACTTTCTAGTAACGCACCTTCAGTAAATGCCATAGACTGTAAAAAAAAAAATGGACGTAGTGTCCGTGACGTCACTCGTAGGTTTCTGAAGAGCGTTTTTGAAGCT
>JAUCNO010001004.1:1106685-1116745 GCA_032353835.1 Enteromius viviparus
CAGAGCCGAGTCGAGCCGAGTCGAGGCGAGCCGAGGCGAGCCGAGACGAGCTGGTACTATGTAGTGGAAAAGCGCCAATAGTGCTTTGACCTCCACATGAAAAGCCTTGCAGGTATCTTTACAGAAGGTGCAGTTTACTAACTGGATAATTATTTTCTCAATGTAAAGATATGCCTTGGATGTATTTGTAATCAGGGTACTTGATGTATCTGATACAGACAGGATCAGTCTGTCGTGTTTTCATTTCATGTTGATACGGAAAATATATCATGTGAACGCATTGGGTAATAGTTGGCTGCACTTAGAAAGGTTATTAAATGGGGTAAAAGGTGACATTGCGTGAACTTTGGCTGCTTGATCTGTGAGCAATGCAGCAGCAGGGGTGACAAGCAGCTTGACACTTAAGAGTTCAATTCACTGGAAGCTGTTAAGCATACATGCACTGTTTACTACATGTCTGAGGCTGCAGACGGCCACTACATAGAGTTAACACGAACCAATACAACCTCACTCACCATAAAAGCTTCTTCCTCTTGTATCTCATTTTCATATTCATCCAGGCAATCCCTTGTATCTAATTTGAATCAGAAAACAAACATCAGCTGTGCAAATTAGATAACTGGAAACCCAGTGTTTGTGTATGCATGTTTGCATACATGTAGGCTTTAAAAGGTCTCTTATACCGGAACAACAAGAGCCATCCTAGAGTCCCACTCAGCAAGTGGGCGATGCTGATGGGCAGTGTAGGTGAGGAGTGTTTCAAGCAGGTTACGCACAAAAACATTAATGGTGCTCAGACTGTGATGCGGTAGCCTGGCTTATAACGAAAGTCCAGAATTCTCTGACAAGCCACAAGCATGAGAGCAAAAGAGCATGGTGGAAAACACCAGAGATAAATTACAGAAAACAGATTATTGACTTATCTTCATATTTGCCATAAATTACTCATCCCCACTCATCTTTTTGGCTCATTTGTTGAAGGGCATGTGTGACTACATCAACACTATTGATTATATTTTGATATAGCTATATATAAAAGGCATGCCTGTAAAATATGCATAGAATTTTCAATGCAATCACTGCATATTTAATATTATTGTACATTTCTTAAAACTAGTTACTCCATCTGCAATTGTGCAACTAAATACATGAGCTAAAAATAAAGCAGTTCAATTTGCATTGGCTATGCAAGAAATTCCCCATGTGCAACAAGATTCTCTATTTGACATTTTTATGCAAATATAAAAAACAGCCCTTCAGGCTGAACTCTTGTGACCTGCCATGAGAAAAGAAAAGAAAAAAAATGCAGTGTGTTTCTTATATTTATTCAAGTGAAGGTTTGTGTTTGTTTTTTTGTATTACATCTATATTTGAATTCTCCTAACAATAGCATTTTTTTAAAACTGTGTTAAGTAATATGCAAGGGCAGGACGGCCTGTACGAAAAAACAAGCAGTCGCTTGTAAAAGCAGTACATAAGAGGACAGCCAAACGCTCTGAGAACAAAAACAGTGTGGATAGGAGATGGGGAGGGGGTGGGAAGGAAGGAGCTGCATAATTTCATCAGTGACGCAACATACATGTTACTCTCAACATTGACCATATAAGGGCAAAGGCGGGGCTTCGGCAGAAACCAGGAAGTAGGGGGTCCTCTAGTGGAAATACCACATGACTTCCAGTACAATCTCGAAATATCTTCACTCCCCCCTCCCTTCTGTTCTGTTTTTCTGTCTAACAAAATGTGCCCTCTTCTGTGTCATTAGGATCATTTATTGATCAGTTAAATGTGAAGCAAGCAAGCAAGAGGTGCCCTTTTAATCGCTATGCTAACAAACGCTGTAATCTGATTACTGGCATTTAATGCAACAATATTGTGCAAGCAAGTTCAATTGCACACAGGTTCATAATATATTCTGTTAAATAAGACCAAACTTAAAGTATAATATATACCTACAATAAAAAGCTGTCTTTTTTAAAAAACAGGTTTCCCTGTTATCTCTTTGGTTATTTTACAGCTTAAAGGAATGGTTTAGTGTAGGTTAGTTTACTATATGCCATATATATATATATATATATATATATAGATTTGATATATGAAATTTTGTCTTTAAAAAGTTGCAGGTATGCAGCTTGACAACAAATACTGGGAATTCTGAACTTAAAGTAACAAATGTATTGCCATATTCAGGCCATTAGCAATAGAAAGCTAACAACAAAATAACAATATTGAGAGTTGCACTTTTAGAATGCATATACAGAACAGTTCTGGCAGAAAATTAAACATGTAGGCTACTGTGAATTTGGGCAAACAGAACCGGATACACTCTATGCTACATTGCTGAGAATCTATCTAATATTGCTTCCAAAATAATCTTCGCAAGCACAATTTCATGCATTGATTCGTTATGAATTGTTGGAATTATGGTATATCAAAAATGCTAATGAGGTTATGTGTATTATCTATCAGATGTTAGGTACCATAATTAGCGATGGCAGATTGTAAATTACTTTTATGCTTTGGGTATACACAAATTTACAGTTTGAAGAAATTGATACTAGTTGCTGAAGGTCTTGTTATTATTATTTTTTATTATTTCAGTCTATAATTCCACCCAGTCATCTGAGATAAAAAAAAAAAATACTGATATTTTGAACTGATTTTAGAACACACATTGTTTTCATGTCACACCTAGAAAAAAATAGATGTGTTAAGAGTCAATAAGTCTTCAGCATTAACATTGATCATTAAATTTGTTAGGTTGTGTAGTGTATTCCAGCCTAAGAGTCAACATGTTCAAAGCAAACATTATACTTTTTGATTATGGTATTGGAACGTCAAAATGTTTATATTTAACGCAACATTAAAAATGGAATTAAATTCAATGACAACCAGTGGGCCATTATAACTCCCTGAGAAAGTATCTGTCTCAGGGAAAATCTTTTGCCATGTGTCAGGTAAGTTATACGTCACGAGTACAGCACAACCATAATCATATAGAACATCGACTAGTACCCTCGCACCCACAACACAGATATACACAAACCTCTGGAATCGCTCCCTTTACCTCAAACAAATACCAACCCAGAGGTCAGAGCAGCGCGACAGTCAGAGCGGCGTTAACCCACTCTCAGCGTCATGGTAACCGCACAAGAATGTTCCGCTACAGAGCGCGCTTGGCAGTTTGCTTTTTCGCGGTCTCAGTTTCCCGCCCACTCGGGAGGCAATCCCCCTCAGCAGCGATCAAGCGTCACTGTCACAGCCTACGCCCACACTAGAGATTCTCCGCTACGCAACACGTGGGCTAGACAGTGAACTTAACACACTGACACATTGTTTACCTCAGTCATTACGACAGTGAAAATATAACTGACCATAGATGCGTCCAATGCACGCAATGCTCACTGTTAGACACTGAGGAGGACATAGTGACACCATAAAAACAGTCATAAGTAGCGCATTTGTAGCAATAGCCGCCAATACAGTATGGATCCATTATAAATTTATTTTTTTATGCCAAAATAATTAAGGAACCTTGTTCTATTAAGAAATGTCCTACCGTAAATACATCAAAACTTAATTTTTGATTAACATGCATTGCTTCATTAGAAAAAAGGATTTGCATATTTATTTTTTTTAAATATTTAACAGATTAGTTTAGTATAGATCGGCCTATCCTATCCTATTGTCCTATCCTAACAAACTATACATCAATGCAAAGTTATATATTCAGCTTTCAAATAAAAAAAAAATCACCCTTATGACTGTTTGTGGTCCTGGTTACGTAAGAATAAATTTTGCACAAACATGATATGATGCCTGCAGCACATGCATAAATCAAAAATAAACGAATGAATGCAGACAATTTATCACCCTTTGGTAATTGACCCATGGTTAACTGCACTGAAGACTTGCATTTCATATGATTTATGCCAACTGGTATACAGTTAATAATAATAAATTGTGTATATACTGCAGGTCAAACTTGTTCAAAACTATGCAAACATACAGAATTTCTTTAGAAATACATTAGAGAAAATGCACGTCAGATAAAGGTCAAATAACAACAATTGCTAAGGAAAGTTATTTTTGGTATTTGCTTAAAACCATATATGAGTAACTGATTGAATTGTAAACACATGCATTTGTAATTACATGCAACTCAGCATTCAAATACCTGATGTGTGCCAATATAATTTCTTCAGAGAATGCATATTTATGTTTATGTGTCCGTGTATGTGCAGCTGTGAATAGCTACTGTTATCTCTGCAAGTTTTACTAAACATGCACACCATCAATAAAACTTAAGGAGGGCTGTTGCTGTGGAAACCACTCTAGGTTTTGTTCTATTTTATTGTCAGGGTTACAGAGAGAATATAACCTTAGTCTGTTATCACACTTCAGTCAGCTGTGCCATTTACATGCTAATTAAAGCTCATCTCTTACTGATGTGCCAATTCAAAGGAGTTTCTTGGCTGAATTGGAGGGCTGAGGCCCATGAGCCAACCTAAATGTCCCAGTCATTACCCTGCTCTCTGGTGCAGTCTGTCAATAATTGTCAGTAGTATGACTTTCTGATATAACACTGCAATTAGCCAGGCACCAGGGTTCTGTTATAGCTGCATTTACACGCTGAGATTTAATAGGACTTATATGTGCAGCTTATCAACAGTTTGTCTATTTGAGCATGTGGAGCCCCGATGATGTACTCCAAAGATGGATCATATAAAAGAGCCTCAGGGTAAAGAAGGGTGGGGAGTGTAAGGGGGTGCCATACACCCTCCTACTCTATCTTAAAGCCTGACACACACACAATCAACCCACCTCTCATGAGACCTGCAGTGATGAGGTCAGCAGGCCCGCTCTGATGTCATCACTGCATGCGTGATTGTGTTTGAGTGTTGTTTTATTGTTCGCCTGCAGTGAGTATGACTCACATCTGTGAGACCTTTTGTACTCCCAGAAACAAACGTGAATGAATGTAGACAGTAAAATAACAAAAGAATACTGAGTTGAAACAACAGACCCTGTGAAGATATTTGACAACAACTGCAGTTAAATTTGACTAAAGTAATAATACAGCAAACAAAGACTTGTTATGTTTGATGGCTTTAACAAAATCTCCATCAGAGCTGTTATGGTTTTGGAAAGCTACTTGGCAGAGCACGCTCTTGAAGGGTTGCCATGTCCACTTATTATAAGCAACACTTATTAAAACATCTTCGAGCTTGTTGTTTGGGCTCGGCTCATAAAGCCATCCAGTTTATGGATTTAATGTGGGAAGGTGCAGGTTACTATAATTTCATACGTGGTTTATTTCCAAGATATAGTATTTGGATTTGAATTTATTAATTTGGCATAATAATATACCCTGTAATTTCTTGCACTGCGCATAAGAGACAACTCTAATACAACACATTTAAATACATCATAAATAATTAATTGTTTAGTTTAGTTTTGCACACACTGCATTAAAATTCTGTAAATGAGCCTGTCACTATCAGAATGCCGTATAGATTTATACTAAAAGGTGAACTGACAACAAATTTAGTCTTAGACTGTCAGACTACTGTACATTTTTAAAGGTCAAAAATATGGCACTTTTGATATAAAGGATAAAAATATGCAAATGTTAGTCAAATTGAAATCATCACTCAGATGAATTGTTCTGCAAATTTCAAACATGGGGAAAATAATTGCACATTAAGGCGATACTTCAAAGATAAACTTTATTAGTTCCTACTGCGAGTGGCGGCCTGAATTACTCTTCCTTGCTGAATCATCACCGACTGCACTCTGAAAAGATGTCACTGAGGGGCAGAAAAGTTCCCAATTAAAACTTCCCAGTTAGCAATAATATAAGCGTGAATCATCAATGATAATGTTCTGCCGAATGCACCTGCTGTGATAAATTGAGTTTACTAATATCACTGTTACAAAGGTCTGAATGGTTTTTTCCAACCAGATAAATCGCTCTGAAGGAAACAGCCTGGTAGATCAAGAAAAAGATGTTTTACTCGGTAACCTGAACTGTGTCTTGGAGGGAAAAAGAGTAAAATAGAGGGAAACAGATGGACGGAAAGAGGGCTGCACTTACTCAATTAGCCTTAAACCATTATGAGTTGGCAGGTGGTGGGAAAGAGTGAGGGAAAATAACAATAAGGAAGAAAGTGAAAATTACCAGTTAGCCTGCAAGGCAAATACAAGAGATTACCTGTCTGTGTAAATGCCGAAATTTGGTCTCTTTCGCTGCACTTAGCAACTGGCGATAAAAACCTGTAAACTTAGAAGTGTTGCAGACATGCCAGTTGTCAAGTGTTTGGAAACACAGCTGCATATGTGGAACACTGGGTCAGTGGGTTTTGTACTGTGCGAACACATGCCTATTTTGAATTCCTGGTATTCGTTTGCATTTTATTTTCACTTGCAGTGATGATCAAATCTTGCGACTGAAGTATTCACCCTGAAGTCATTCATACTGAAATGAACTGATGTCCGATAATAGAAAGAGCTGTCAATCATCAGCACCTGTGCGTTTTGCATTTGTTTTGTTTACAAGCTTAAATGCTGCTCTTGTAAATCTCTCATTATGTCATATAATCTCTTTGTCAACTTGTCAGATTGGTACAGGTTTTACAATTCTTTGTATTCCTCTTTAATCTGAGTTTATGAGTGAAACTGGTTTATTTGTGGATAATTTCACCCAGAAATGACGAGGCCTATAATTAAATACAAAACTTGTGCTAAACTGAATAAAACTGAGAAAAAAGACTGAATGCAATATTCAGAAAATACAGCGCAACAAGAATTAAATATGCAAATAATAAGGGCTATTTTATTCAAATCATCCAATTAATTAGCAAATTGCATGCACTGAATATGCAGCACTGGTAAAATACAAAAAAATAATCTGTGATTGAATCTCGCCCTCCTGAATGGAAGTTCCCTTTACAATTCTAATGAGTGATGTTGAGATTTTTAAAGAGAGTCTTCCAAGATAACGAAAAGCCCCTGAGCACTGCAAAGAATGGATATTTTCTGTCATCAGGTTTTTTGATGTGTAAGACTGAAAAATCTATGACTTTCAGTTTTTTAAAGCTGATAGTCTGTTTTCAGTGATGCTTTCAGATTTACTCTTGATATGAGATGTTTCAAATGACCGGGCCCCCAAGTTACCGTAATAATGAAAATGTCATCTGATGTTGTGTCAGTGAATGTCAGGGGAAAACAAGGTGCTTAACAAAAACCTAACTTCAGAAGCAGTGGAACTTCTTTTCTAAGCTGATTAATTATGGTTATGTAACAGAATTCTATTGAGTGGGTTTTGTACTGTAAAAGCACATAGCGTGTGAAAACTGCTTTGAATTAATAAGGAAATGTAAGATGTAAGTCGTAGACATGAGAAACTGTGAGTTTGTAAAAGTAAAATAGTTTAACAATTAACTCTTCAATTTTGTATCACATGCAGCTTCTGCAAAGCTGCTTTAATGATCTTGAAAAATGAAATACAAATAGAATTTTTTTATGTAATATAATTTTACATCTCAATTCTAAAATTGCAGTTGGGAGATAACAAATTGCAATCATTGCAATTAATTAAAGATTATTTAGGCTAATTATTGAAAAATTAAAATTTTATTTTGATCTCACATTTGTGACTTTCTGTCTCATAAATGTGAGCTTAAATCTCATGCTGCAACTTACAATGTGATATCATTTCTGCTTTTCAATGACTTTTTTTTTTACCCTGAGGAAATAGATTTTTCTTGCAGAGCTGTCATTGCATCAAAAAACTGGATTTGCAAACACATGGTTTCTAAGTGATTCTATAAAATAGCCTAATGCTAGCAAAGGTGTCAAGTCAATTGAAGAACAGGGTCACAGTTCCATTTTTCAAAAGTAGTTTTTCCAGTGCTCTACATCTGCTGCATACAAATAAAAATCCAGAAGTGTGGACTGGCTGCAAAAGTGGTCTCGTTTATCAGAAACGGAGGGCAATAAGTGAGCGAAAGTGAGAGAAGGGGGAGAGGAGAGGCCTGTGGTTTTGCAGCATCCTGTACCCGTGTGGGTGCAGTGAGGAGGGTTTTGAATGCAGGCTTTGTGCATGCTAGCGGCGTTGTGTGTGTCACTCCGGCTGGTGGAGTGAAAAACTCGGCTGAGTCACCATGGAGACCGCAGCTATAGAGATGAGTGTACAAGCAGATCGGTGGATTGCTTCACCTAGCTACTGTACACATACAATCTGCCCACTGACACCCCTGCTTACACACACTGCCCACACACACACACACTCTGTCCGTCCTGCTCACCCTCCCTCTCTCAGGGTCTGACCTGTTCTGCAGGTTCAGTGAATGGTTCACAGTCAAAGAACATTCCAATTAAGCCAGAAGAGCATCAAATGTCATGTGGTGTAACCATCAAGTCAAAAGCATAGCTATAGCCTGCACAAATTCTGTAATTTTGTAGTTTAAACAGATAATTAGGGTATTGTTTTTCAAAAACATGCACTGCACATGCAAACCCATTTCAGGCCCCAAAAACACTGTTGTTGTGTAAATGAATGGGTGAAACACATAATGTTTCTTTTTTTAGTGATGTGTTTAAAGTAATTCAGCGGACCTGTTGTTACAGCTTACAAGGTCAAATTACTGTATATTTTAAGGGACTTCGACAAACAGTTCTCTATGATATCATTTTTTGTTTTAGCCCTTTTTTCTCTGAACCACATGACATTTTTAGTTGCATCACATGGCACTAATGTCATGGACAACATTTTTTTTTTTAATTATTATAATAATAATAATGAAAAAGGTTTTGTATATTTTTCTCTAGGAAATAAAAATAAGCCAAGCTACCTATTTTCTTTTCAAGATATTTAAAATCTATTTTAATAATATAATAATAATAATAATAATTTCACAATAATGCATTTTGTTTTTTACTCAAATTAATCATATTTTATAAAAAGACATACAATTATGAA
Source organism: Enteromius viviparus (assembly GCA_032353835.1). Classification (NCBI taxonomy): domain Eukaryota; kingdom Metazoa; phylum Chordata; class Actinopteri; order Cypriniformes; family Cyprinidae; genus Enteromius; species Enteromius viviparus. The sequence goes on from JAUCNO010001004.1 coordinate 1,115,666, forward strand.
TGAATTGCATTTAAATGTCTTGACTAAACATTTGTTTGTTTGTTTAAAAATTCAAATTCATTCAAATTCAAATTCATTTGATTTACTCAACATGCAATTCCAAATATTATTTTTATTTTTTATTCTTATTATTATTATTTTCACATGATGGAAGTCAATGGTCTTTAAAATCTATAATTATGTGATTCACGGAAGGAAGGTCTGTGCGAGTGAGTGATGACAAATGTTTAATTTATGGGGCGAACTATCTATCTAATTAACACGTAAAAAATGAAAGTTATGTCATTGTCCCATGAGAGACCACAGTAAAGCTTCTCCCTGATAGTCAGTTCCCAGGTGCTCCTGATTAAAGGACCTGGCTCCCAGCATCAGACGTTTATTTGAGTGTTATTAGAGCAGCTCTCGACCTCTTGTCCTCCTCCGGTCACTCAGCTGCAGGAGTGTGAAGTCACATTCACACCTCCCCTGTCTCCAGCAGAAATCCCTGTCAAATCATTATTTTGGCCACAGGAATGTAGAATCGTTTTGTACCATAAATTGTATTATATTTATTTTTTCTATGCAATTAAACATTATTTTCCTCCATTTCCTGATTCTGATTCATTCAAATCAAATATTTCATTCATACTTATCTATTTATATATATTTATTTGGCTCATGTAATGGAAGTCTTCAAAACTGCTTGGTTACCAAAATTTTTTTAAACATCTTCTTTGAAAAGCAGAATTATTTTGTAGCAAAGATTGTACTGTTACTCAATTCATCATCTTTTGTATATATGTAATGAGCATTTTGCATAATAATAGCGCTATCTTGTATTATTGGCCATTTTCACAAACAGCCTTTTTTCTTTTCTTTTTTCAGCACTTTGATGGTTTTTCATTTCTTCCTAGTTTTTGCGTGTAATGCCAGTTAATGAATTCACTGCATATTTGACTACAGCTGCCATTTTTACCATACATTTTACAATTAACAATAATTCATTAGTTAATTAATCAATTAGTGTTACAGTTTTTCTCGATTGGTTTGGCTCATTTCTTGAAACCGAGATGACATTCTCAAAACCATAAGGTCATTTGG
>JAUCNO010001004.1:1126893-1140594 GCA_032353835.1 Enteromius viviparus
CGGCTAGTGGGCGATAATACTAATGAGCGTCAATGGGTACCGGCTGTGCTGACACTCAGCGTGCTCTTCCCGAAACTGTTACAACATGCCTTAATTAAGTCAAGTCAAATCACCTTTATAGCACTTTATACAATATAGATTGTTTCAAAGCAGCTTTACACATTACAAATAGTGTCTATATTTAAGTTCTGTATTAAATTGCCAGAAATGAAGTGTCCCCAACTAAGCAAGCCAAAGGCAACAAAGGAAACAAAATTCTATTGGTATCAACTATGTGTTATGCATGTTCGTTTTGTGGATTAGTACGTTTTTCTATCCCGTGAAGAAATATAGGGCTGAGTTTCTAGCATAACAGTAAAAGCCAACCATATTTTCCTGATGATATCTCCAAAGGAGAATGTAAAGCTCGAAAAACAATGGTCTTAGTACTGCACTTGCCATTAATATGATACCTCTTCTTTCATTACCACGAATTGATGATGTTCAGATAAGTAAGATTTGAACCACACCAAAGCAATTCTGCTAATGATAATTTAAAAGAATTTTTAAATAAAATGATAATTAAAAGAATGTTGTGGTCGATAGTGTAAAAAGCAAGGCTAAGATCCAGTAACACTAATAGATATGAGCAGTCTAAATCCTGACTGGAAATCTTCTCTAGTAAGAAACATAGTTGGAAATTAATTGATTAAAAAATTATTGTAATGAATACAGATATATATCATATTAAACAAAAATATTGTGATAAAGCTTAGCCCCAGAGAAAAGCAAATATTTAATCAAATCTGACTGTCTCTGGCAGGTCCACACAGATTAAAACGTACTCATGGGATAACGCCCAGGTGCTGCTAGTGGGCAACAAGTGTGACATGGAGGATGAGAGGGTGGTGGCCTCTGAGAGGGGACGACAGCTCTCCGAGCATCTCGGTAAGTCATGTTTTCCTAGGCACAATATATTTGGATATTCACAGCTATGGGTTAACTATACTGTAGGGTTTTTTCTTCATCTTGGAGAAGATGCCACAGTTCTTCTGGATTGAGTCTGTGTCTTCGATAAGTGTCTTTTTTCTAAATGTGAATGTGCTGCTACTGCAGGCAGCTTACTGGGTTTTAGAAAAAGGCTTTGGGTCTTGACTTGGTTTCTTCATTTATTCTCAGGTTTTGAGTTTTTTGAGGCCAGTGCCAAGGACAACATTAACGTTAAGCAAACCTTTGAGCGGCTGGTAGACATAATCTGTGAGAAGATGTCAGAGAGTCTGGATGCGGCCGATCCTGCAGTGACAGGAGCCAAACAGGGGCCGCAGCTGACAGAGCAGCCCGCCGCTCCGCACCAGGACTGCGCTTGCTGAAAATCCCACGGCTCTATCTGCACTGCCTTGCAACAACACACACACAAAAAACCCGTTTAGGTATTTAAAAAGAACAAGAAACACAAAACCTTCAGTTCCCATACTGCCTTCTCTGGCCACACCCTCTAGCCACTCCCCCTCCTCTCCAAATACTCAATTTGACATCTCAAACTTCAATGATTTTATCCAACATGCAGTCCATTCAGTTTAAAAAGGAAAGCCATAGTGTGCTTTAAAGGGATAGCTCAACTTAAAATGAATTTCTGTCAACCCTGATGTTATTCCAAACCTGTAAAACCACAACAACACTTTTTGGCGACTAATGTTCTTTAAAAATATCATCTTTTGTGTTCACCAGACTGAAGAAACTCATACGGGTTTTGAAACCACTTGAGAGAGCATAATTTTGATTTTTAGGTAAAGTACACCTTTAAGGGTTTGATTAGGCCTGGAATTATGATTAAGCCCACATTATGTTTTAAAGACTTCATAATGAAATTTTAGGAGTGTGTAAATTAGCCTTTAGCTTGGCACACAGAATCGATTATAAGTAATAGGTTTTCAATGCCTTAATTTTACTTTATATTTTTAACACGTTCTTCATCTACTCTTCCTTATCCTTAAATTATTTATGAACAAATATAAAAAAGCGATATGGACAGATTTCTGTATATTTATTCCAAAAAGTGTACATAATAAATACAGTTCAGTATTGAAATAATACATTAGATATATATATCTAAAATGTTTTTTTGTTTTTTAATTCTGACGAATATAAAGAAAGTTAGAGAAGTCAATTAATGCAGTTTTCATGGTAATTCTTTGCAGTGCTCGTCACAAACCTTTCTTGCTTATTTGTATCTGTGACGTTGTATCTTGTTCACTGCCTTGCCTCATGTCAGTTCAGTCCCGGTACTGAAAGCCAGATATCATACACAAACATTCCTTAATGTAAATTTGCATGGAAGGAAATAAAGCCATTTAGGCAAATAGTGGTAGGATTCATTTCTCAATGCTTTGTTTGGTCTAGTGAAGTGTATTTCTAGTCAAAATATGAGTTTGATTTGCGGCCATGCTGTTGCTTATTTCATTATAGCAGCAGAGCCGTAAGCTCAACCTACCTACTATCAACAATACTCTTATATGCTCTCAAAAATTAGCAAACGGTACTGAGATTTCGATTGGCATTTCCCATAAGGACTTTTTGGACTGATGTGTCTTGTGAGAGATTTTATGTGGCTACCAGGCCTGCAACTATAATGCAAAAATCAGTTTGCAAAAAAAAAAAAGCCCATGATAAGTATTAATGTTTACATGTGCAAGATCCTCCCTGAATATTCCTGCATCTTTCCTTTGCTCTTCTGTCTTCCTTTAGTGAAAACTTACTGTAAATACATTTGAGTCTTTGGTTTTATGTGTGGACTGTGTTGTATTGATTATGGGCTTTAAAAAAATCTAGGGGATATTAAAAAATATATCTAAAAAGAGGATTTAAAGGATGTTCTTTACCTGCTGTTGTGTATGCCTGCTTGTGAATGAATGTGTCACTTTATTACAGAGCAATATTGAAGAAAATACCTTTTCATGTGTTGCAGATTCTTTATCATTCTGTTAACAGAACATTTTGGTAGGATGAAAAGTAAATGTGATTGAGAAAGTGGTTTAAATCCTAGTCGCAAAGTACTGTTGCAAACAAAAGCAGTTGGATAGACTGACTGCTGTCTACTGTGGAGGAGGTTTGCTGAAATTTAAAAGCTTGACTGTATTTATGGCGAATGCTGTTCCTTATTTAAAAAAAAAAAGCAAAAAAAGTTTGCATTTAATGTACATGTCAGCAGAGCCATCGCTACATCCATGAGGCCTGGGACCAGTTCTTTGTAGGCGGGTCCCCAGCAGCTGATTAGTGAGCCCCATGCATATCAGAAATGAGTTTTAATCTTTATTAACATCGCAGCTCACCATATAAGGTATCTGCTCCACGTTCAGATCAGTTTATCATGACTAGGTTTGTTCTTCATTTACTACATTTCTATGTATTATTATTTTTACTCATGCTTTCCATTGTCTTTTTTTTCTGATAATTGAGTGTAATGTACAAGGAAAAAACACTAATATGCAGTAGTAAATGTACTGTACTTACAATAAGGGGTTTGGTGTCAAAGTGTTCAGTGGTGAAATTTACCAAATTAACTGTCTATGTTGTGAAAATGATTGAACTTATAAAAAAATTAATAAAGTTTGTGCTGTTTACTTGAGACTGACGACATGTTGAATTTAACGAAAACAAGGCTGTGAGGAAAGGTCCTCGATCACAAAATATTTGCAACGTTTAAAACTATTGTATGGTGTTTTTGTTTACTGAACGTTTCTTGAAGACGTTTCGTTAGCTGAGCAATAGGCAAACAAATTACCACGCTGCGTTGAACTTTTTATACGTCACATCCTCATTTTCATTCCTAAAATATGGCACTCCCGACTAAAGGTCCACTGGCCTGTCATCGAAAACCATCTGAGGTTTCATTGACAAAACAACCACAAGAGGGAACTAAAGACTCAACTATTGGCTTTCACCTAAAAATAGCTGCACCCCCCACTAGGAAATCGTGTATAAAGGCTGAAACAGCTGTAATTATGGTAACAGTCAGCTATGTAAGGTCCATGCAAAAAAAACCCCGCGACTGATTGGCTGAAAGGGGGAAAAAATGCTGAGGGTATCATACTTCTGAAGTGCTGTATTGGGTTAAAAATACAGTTAAAATACATGTAAAAAAAACTTTACAACCTTAGTTTTGGAGTTGTGTAGATGAGTAAAGACTGCAGTTACCCAAGACTTTACTGACTATTAAATGCAACTCGTTTCCATTTCTTTAGATGTAAAAGAGCGTGCACACAGAAATTGCAATATTTAACAAAAATTATTTATTCACAAGTGCATTATACACAAGATACACCATGGTTGTTTTTTTAAAGCACAAAAACAAAAGAAAAAAAATTAAAACTGCAATGTGAAAACATGCACCAAAACGTGAGACAAACAGAAAATAAAAACTATTTGCAGAAAATGGAAGAGCTTCTTTACATCAGCTTGTCCAAATTAAAATCTTCACAGAAATTCAGGACGCCCATTTCAAATTAAGCTCACTGTTTCCTGGCTGATGATCAAACTGAGGAAGCAGATGAGACAGTATGAGAAGAACGTACGAGACAGACTGTAAAAAATATTACATGTGTTTCCTTCCTAGTTCACCCAAAAATATCAATTCTGTCATTAATTCCTCACCCTCATGTTGTTCCAAACCCATAAGACCACAAATAAGAACACAAATTAAGATATTTCTGATGATATCAGAGGACATCAGACCCTTCATAGACAGCAACACAACTATCTATGCAGTATCAGATATCATCAAAAATTAATTGGTTTTTTGAAGATCTTATGGGTCAGAACGACATTAACGACAGAATTTTCATTTTTGAGTGAACTAACTCTTTAAGAGCTTTTACTACAAACTCAATGCAAAAAGTTTTTGAAAATGGGTCTCTAAAAGAAAATAATCAACCTTATAATGCTAATGTGTTTAAGTCAAGAGTTCTTAAAAATGTCTTCATGTCTAAAGGTATTAAAACACAATGTAACATATGAGGAGATGATGTGTTGTAAATATAGCTAGTGTTGGTTTTTGACACCTTGTGGTTTTCCAGGCTTTTTGTCTTGTTGCTGTCCACGGCCAGTTCCCGTCATGCCTCTGCCACGGCCACCAAAAAGACCTATAAAAAAAGAAAAAGAAAAGTCTGTCAGCTGTGTTTATGCATTTCAAAACTGTGAATGCCACGTTAAAAAAATTCTATAGCAAAAGTTACTCATTTAGTTTGTTATAAAAGCACAGCAAAACTTCAAGCGCTGTTTTTTGGGGGGTTTTTTACAAGTGAAAATGTTTAAAGAATGACAAAAATGCAAATGTGCAATTTTTTTCTTTTCTTTTTTTGTTAGAGTTTACAATACTGCCCATACTATTTCTAAACAGAATGATTACTTCAGAAATGAGATATAGTTCGCTTCTCTATATGCATCACTGATTGAACTTGACAAACGAGAAGTTTGGTACTGCAACCAAATAAAACATTACTCAAAGATCATCAACTTCAAATGTGCACGTTCACAGCACGTTTAGTTTTATAGCTTCGATTTTCTAGCAGTTTTAGAACCCAACATATTTTAAAATATAGAGTTATATTAAATATAACATTTCCTTTCTATTGAAAAAAAAAAAAGTGTTGTCAGCTTTATAAAATGAGACCATACTTGTCTGTGCTTCAAAGCATTCAAGACTATCTTTGGTCTCAACAGAAAAGAAAAGACTGATTTATAAGAGTGAATAAATTATGAAAGAATTTTGTAATTTTTTTTTAATAAATTAAACTTTTGTCACACTGTTACGAAACGTGTCTAACCTCTGCCGGATCCACCACCTCTTCCAGGTCCGCCTCCTCTGCCCTTTCCCTGTAGTTTGTTCTGCTGCATGCCCCCTCGGCCACGTCCCTTCGACAGAACATCCTCTTTCACCATATCAATGATCTCATCAGGGATTCGTAAGTATTTAATTGTGCTTCCTCTGATGTAGCATTCCGGCATCCTCCAAAATTTATCTCCATCCTGAAAATCGGAGCAGGCAGAAACAGCCATTATATTCCAGCACAGAAGTAAACGCCACACCGACTCAATCATGTTAATAAAAATAATTCAGTTATTCCAATGAACACTTCATCTCAAGGAAAGAGGTTTTATTTACCCGTGAAGTGCAAATAACTTCTCTCAAGTTGATGTTCATCCAGTTGTCACAGCTGACCAGATGGCCGTTATACGTCTCACCATTCTTTAACTCCACCAGCTGAAAACAAAAGCAGACTAACTTATTTTTCATTTTACTTGTGGATCATTGTGATGTACTTTTAGCAGCAGTCTGGACTCTCATTCTGATGGCACCCATTCACGGCAGAGGAAGAATTGCTAAGCAAGTGATACAATGCTAAATTTCTCCAGATCTACTCTTTAAACTAAAACTTTAACTGTGGGCCTCATACTCACCATCGGGTGGTTCTGTGCCGTCTTTAGTAAAGATAAAGGGAGCTAGAAGAAAAGAAGAAATCCATTACAATTGACATAAAAGGGCACGAAAACTTTCTTCAGTGCTCTGGAGTGCTATTGATTTTTAAAACATTTATAAAGACAGCACACAAGGACAGCAAGTAGACTAGAATTAATCATGTATAAATTACAAAGCTGGTGTCAGTCAATTCTCAAATATTTCTTAGCGATGCGAGTAAATGTTGTTTAAAATGTTCTATTTAATTCAGAGACTATTTTCTTCTGTTTGGCTGACAGTTAAGTGCACTTTGTCGACGCTGGCCAATTCCTGCACAAAATCTGTTTACTACAAAAGTGCACTGCACGTGTCGGTAGCGATTTTTAACGGGTTTTATTTTTAATTCAAGTAATATTTCGCTTATTAAAGCAAACCCCACGTATAAAACGTGTTCGCTTAAACACGAAACGTTTATAGAGTTTAAATACTAACTAACGTTAATTACCAACACAATCCGTTGTACCGACGAAACATGCTACCTTGCATTCCAGAATGAAAAATATTTGCATTGTTTTAAGAGTAGGTTTAGGATATGGGATAGCTATGGACATATTGTTTAACTTCAAGGCACATGAATAAGATGCTGGTAGCATTTTTCTGTACCGATTTGTGCAACCTAGCCGATCAATGAGTAGCCACCGGTACGTTAACCACAACTTCTCTAACGTAACGTTACTCAACACGGCGACTGAGCTTTAGTTTAACTAGCCTACGAGTTTATAGAGGTTGCTTACCATGTCAGCTACTGGTCAGTCTTTTTAAATCCCTGATAAAGATTTAATAAAATAAATTCTTAAATCACGAATGGTTCTTCTGAATCTTCTTCGCAACACAAGGTAGTCTACAAAACGCTAACCGTTGTACTTCCAGGTGAAAGCGGAAGTTATCATAATAAAAGTCCCGCTGTTAAACATTTTATGTATCATGATTTACATATTCATTTAAAAAGACACTCAACGTCGCTCACAAAATGCAGTTTATTTGGAATACTTATCACTAATATTATTTTATACACTGAATTATAGCACATTTACTTTATATACACACACATTTGGATACAACTTTTCAGCACTTCATGAATCCACTGCTGTCGTTGTAGCACTGAGTTTTTTAGGCTCTTTTTTATTCTGTTTCTTTTTTCTTTTTCTGATCTTTTCTTGTTCGTTTCTCATTTTTTCTTCCAAATCTGGATCCTGGAAGGTGCAGACATAAAAATAAGTTAATAAAATGAATTAAATAGAAATAACAGCGACAACAAAACAATGTTTCATTATTATAATATACAGTATTAATATGTAACTAACTTAATATGCAAGTCCTTACAACCTTTTTTTCCCATCATAGTATATAACATTTCTTGACCATGTAATATATGTTAAAAGCGTACATTTAGAATAAAACAACTCACTTTTCCCTCCAGAATCATTTGCTTCCTTTTGTTTATCTTCTTTTTTTCATCAAAATCAGTGGATTCCAGTCTCTATAACAGAATTAACAGATGTAAGATTTTGCCAGGGTGTTATATATAAAACATATGTAGACTGAAAAAGTCTTCTCTCACAATTTCACACTGTCGTCTTGTTACATTGACTTGTGTGAGGATCTTCAACACCTCTTTCTCTTCAACGGCAAACTCTTTTAACTTCGCCTCTAAACACGCAAAAAAGTAATCAAGCAAATGAACACTCACAGCAAGAAATTTCATACAAAGATTTGAAAGTGCCCTCCTTTTAGGCAAAAAGCATATTTATCTTTGAACTTACGGTTCTGTTCCTCAATGGCATTGATGAGATGGATGTCATACTGTGTGACTAGTGTGATTGCTACACCATTTCGGCCTTAAAAAAAACAAAAAACAAGAAATAAATCATAAAACAATTCTGAATGTGGATTTGACAGTATAGTGTTCCTGGCTACTAGCCTAAAAATACTACACTGCTCAAAAAAATTAAGAGAACACTTGTATCTCCAAGTCAATCATACTTGTGACACAGTGGTGGCAAATGCCAAACATCCTGCAAGGTGTTGGGCTGTAAGCACAGACAACTGGGTTGTTGTCCTTCTACACCCTCCTCCATGTCTCCTGATATACTGGCCTGTCTCCTGGTAGCGCCTCCATAATCTGGACACTACGCTGACAGACACAGCAAACCTTCTTCGTCACAGCTCGCATTGATGTGCCATCCTAGATGAGCTGCATTACCTGAGCCACTTGTGTGGTTTGTACACTCCATTTCATGCTACTTCTAGAGTGAAAGCACCGCCAGCATTCAAAACTGACCAAAATATCAGCCAGAAAGCATGAAGTGGTCTGTGGTCACCACCTGCAGAACCATTGTATTGTTTAAATGTTCCCTTTATTTTTTTGAGCAGTGTATTTCCCCAGTAATATGAATACTAACACAACGTCTCTTAATTCTTACAGCTAACTTCATATCTCACCAGCTCGAGCGGTTCGTCCCACTCTGTGGATGTAGATTTTTGGCAAACCCGGTGTGTTGTGATTGATAACTACTTGCACCGTAGGAATATCCAAACCCCTTTAGATAAGAAGAAAAACATGAAAGTGGAGAGAATTAGACAAAGACATGGCCAGCAATCCTGAGACATGGTAAGAAGCGTTTTCTCTTTACCTTGCAGCAACATCTGTGGCTATGAGAATTTTAAAAACGTTAGACTTGAACTTTGCAAGGTTGGCAAAACGCTGTCTCTGAAAATGGAAGCATTAAAGCATGAAAAAGCATTAGTACAGACATTAGGCGCTGAGTGAGAATCAATTTTAACTGCGTAGCATGTCACTTACCTGCTTCATCATTGAGTGCAAGGAGATGGTTGGGAAATTGAATTCGCGCAGCATCATTGTTAGTATCTGACAGTTCCTGGAACATGCATAAATGTTATACAGTATCTGTAATAGATTTTTACACCTTCATGTAAAAATGTAAGGGAGTTGCACGTAAGAGAACAATTGTTTTTAACAATTATTTTGTAACCAGTACATTAAACAATAAAAAGGTAAAAGGATGAAATACCATTAGGTCTCCAAAATCAAGTTAATTTTGTCAAAAACCATACAATTATAAAACTGTTCCCCGTATCTCATTCAATTATTACATACGGATAAACCATAAAAATTAATCACTTTTAATCTAAAGCTGAACATTGAAGCAAGTCAAATAAAAGCATTTTGTTTGAAAACTTATTATAAATATACTATAGCTTGCAAATTCAGACATTCACATACACGGTATGACATGAAGTGAAATGCTTTGTTAGAAATAATATGAATGCATTTAATTAACTTCCATTCATTCCAATGAGGTTAACACTGGTTATTCTCAGATTATATGTTCTTATACATGTGATACAATCATGTAGTCAAATAATCTTATCAGCATTGAACACGTTAATATTAACTCATAACTAAGAAACTGCTAATAAACTGAAATTATTCTTCTGGTCCAAACGGACCTGGAATGCAAAAATCATAGAGATTTTGAATGCACTATGAGGGTTAACATAACTCTATGGGATTTGTTTGTTTTTTTGTCGTGTCGTGTGTTTTTCTGAAACGGAAAACTTACTTGCATGTGTTAGTGAATATTATGACAGACCAATCATCATGTTCATCCTGGAACTTTTGGATGAGATGCACCAGGTAAGCATCTTTGACTTTCTCAGGAGTGAGGATGAATCTCTGATCCAGTTCTTCGACCGTTCGCATTCTGACAGAAAAGATTTAGGCCAAAACAAAAGTGCTTTAATGTCCATGATAAGATGGTTTCCCTGCCTTAAACAGGCCTTAGTAGTTTTCAAAGCATGCTTTAATAGTCAAAGTAATTGCATACATACATAAAATGAACACTTTTATTCAGCATGGATGCTTTTAATTGGTCAAAATTAACAGGAAAACAAAAAGTTATTATCTATTTCAAATAAATGGTGTTTAGTTTTCTGTTAATTGGAGAATCCTGTATAAATCTATCATGGTTTCCATAAAAATGGAATGTCAATGTCTCCTATTACACATTTATTTAATTGTCTGTCATCTAACAAATGTGCAATGCATTACTTCACACTTGAAATTAAAAATTTTAAAGGAAATCTGTAACCGACTAGTCAACAAACCCCCAGAAGACACTCATCTGCATGCAATCCGTTTGAAATAGCCTTTGTCTAATTATATCAAGCTTATATTTATATAATTACAGATATCAATTTTATTTCTGGCCCAAAAAAGCAATCGATTTCTATCAAGGGAGCATATTTTCCATCTTCTCCTGACTTACTCCGATTGGTGCTCCCAGAAGAAGGGTCTGTTCAAAGCGATGCTCTGCAGCTGCTGCAGCGTGTCTGTGAGCGTGGCGCTGAACAACAGCGTCTGCCGTCTTTTGGGCACAGCACTAAGTATGACCTCTAGATCTTTTGTGAAATCTGTGCAGCCCTGCTCTAAAAGACGATCTGCTTCATCCATGATCTGCCGAGAAACATGTAAGAGTTTTATGAAAACTGCTTTAAACAAACATTTGAAAAAAAGTCTGAAGAGTCTTACTAGAAACTGGATTCTGGTCAGGCTAATTGTATCTGAGCTTCGGATGTGATCAGCAAGTCGTCCCGGAGTGGCCACAACAACATGTGGCTTTTTGGACAACTCCAAACCCTGGGTGACCATGTCTAATGGAAGAAAAAGACCAAATAAAGCGTGTTTCCTAATTAATAATCCTACCTTAAATATGCATATCTACTCTTATAAACAAATGAGCCCTAAAGCTTTGAATGTTATCTTACCCATTCCTCCCACAATAATACAATCTTTTAAGCCCAACGGCTTCCCTAATGCTCGGAACTGTTCTGCAATCTGGTAAGCAAGCTCTCTGGACAGAAAACAGACAAAACATGTTTTAAAATAATTTACATGCAAATGAAGGTTCAAATATGACCGTATAAATAATAGCAAAGTAAAAAAGTAAACCTTGTGGGTGTTAACACCAAACAGAAAACACCATAAGGGTCCTCGGACAACTTCTGCAGCACTGGGAGAACAAATGCTGCCGTTTTTCCACTTCCTGTTTTTGCACAGCCCATGCAATCCCGACCTGTGTGGACAGCAGCAATAAATTAAATGTACGGATGTACACAAGTGACAGCACAATCACTTTTTACACATCACTTAACTTCGGTCACATTCCTAGTTTAAAGTGTCTAAAAGAGAGAGAGAGAGTCGGAGTCAACTAAATAGATGTGCAGAGCGTGCTTCATGTAAACTTTTCTTACATAGAGGTCTATAAAAGTAAATTCCATCCTAATACAGGCATATCTGATACATATATTTATAGATATATAATTCATTAATACATTTCAGCAATCCACTGATTAAAATAACTTGCATATCGGCACGTATCCGGCAAAAAGGGTTTAAATTTAACTGTAATACTAAAAGGAATCAATGTAAAGCCTATTAAGGAACGTTACAATGTCATTTTATTAGTCTTACTGGGATTATGCAAAGCAGATATAGATTTTTTACCTTCCATTATAGCAGGAATGCATTTTTCTTGAACTGGAGTTGGTCGGCTGATTCCCATCTGCTTACACTGCTGGATCAACCACTCAGATAGGCCAAGAGACTCAAAAGTGGCCATTTTTTCACCGGGCTGCTTAAAAAAAACACCTCCAAAAATAATCAGTGTGTTATTGTTGCTTTGAACGCCGTTAAACGTTCTTTTAAGGTTGATAACAAAAACCTCGTGCGAACCTGCGACGGCCGCGCAATTTAGACGTCATGTGATGATGTGCGGAAAGACCACGCCCCCTTCGGTCAAGAGCTGGGAGCGACATTCGAGCATTGTTTAAAATGATTTTTTTACAGCCTAATTACCAAAGTAAACCAAAATATAAAGTTTATAGGTAAAAAAGAAAGAAGAGTTTATTTATAACAGATCAATGTTAAGGCATTACAATTAAAATAAAAGGGAGACAGACCTATTGACACTTAATAGAATCCGTTTCCCACATCACTCAGAAGATGGCGGTAATGCACCTATTAACGTTGGCTGCCAGCCGCCGTTTAAAACCAAGAAGAAGAAGATTGGATTGCTCGTGAGCGCGCAGCAGCAACCGCGGGGTCGCGCAGAGCGTGAGAGGCGCGCGCAGGTAAGCGCGAGCTGAACTCTGTCAGCAGCAGCACCTGGACAGTCCTCGATTACAGGCCGTGCAGTATTAATGGGTTAGAAATCATTGCTTTCTTTTCTAACGCTCTCACTGTCTCGCAGCAGTCCATTCACTCGAAACTCGAAGTGTGATCTGGGTTTTTTGTTTATTTGTCACCGCCGAGTCTTGTATTTCGTATTTTATTAAGATTGAGCATGTTCAGCGGTAATTTGGGCTTCTACACATGATGACCTTCCTCATCCTCATCCTCGCTGAGCATGGCGGAGTCAGATGGTGTGGAGTTCTGTGCGAATCGAGCTCAAAGCAGGTATGCATGTATCAGCAGATGTTGCATGCGATGCATGAATGCATAGGGTTGTCCCAAAATGCAACAGGGTTGAGAGATATAAGAAAAAAAAAATATATATATTTGTTTTATTCTGTAGTATTGCTATCTACAGTATGATAATAATTCTTATTAAAGGTGCACACAGTAATCATAAGTTAAAGTTTACCCCAACATTAGATGAAGGTTCTAGATAATCTTGTTTTGTTCTGCAGTTAGAGGGTCTTCCTATCATGGCCAGCTGTGTAACATTCCCCATTTTATCTGTACCATGTAAGAGATTTTTTTTTGCATTTATTGATTTAGATTACCTTCTAACACTCATTTAAAAATGATTATTTGAAAAAGGAATAATTTATTAACACTGTATAATGTAATATCTATTATTCATGCTGTACTGCATAATATTGTGAGGCTGAAAATTCACATGCAGCATTAAAGTTTATTGATTTTTGTTACAGGGCCAGAATTAACAGTGCAAACCCTCTTTTGGTGTTAAAAACTATATTGTCAGGATTTACTAAAGACATACAGTGAAAAAATTAAGCAATGTACAGTGGAAAAGCCAGTTATTTTTCCACTGTGCATTTAGTAGGTCTTTCAGACACAGCTCCTACTAAGGTTTATATTAGTCGTTTTTACGGTGGCCGAGAGAGCTCAACGCACTGCATTTTAAAAATAACGCATGCAAACAGAAAAAAACGGCTGCAAC
>JAUCNO010001004.1:1140694-1153784 GCA_032353835.1 Enteromius viviparus
ATATATAAATAAAATAGTTTCTGTTTTTTTGCCACCTAAATGTTGCCACTTGTTGCAAGACCTTTGTTAATTAAAGGGATGTTACAAAAGTTTAACAAGATGGAAACTTAGAAAAAAATGTACAAGCGATGTTATCAAAGCTAAAAGCTTGTTTTATTTTTATTTTTTATTTGGAGACAGAAAAATTATGAAAAAATAATTTTTGTTTAAGAAATACACTTCTTGAGGATTGCTTTGATATTCTGTTATTCAATTCATCTTTAAGTGTGAATTAAAGGTTCAAATTAGTAGCTTTATAAAGCAAAGCATTAACCAAAAGTTCTGGGTTTTGTCCGGAACAACTTTTTTATGAATTGGTCATTTGTAGCAAAGTTGATGAAAACATGCGTCATTTCCTTCTTTGTCATTGCTCTTCATTTATGACACATTAGCATAAGGATGTACAGGATGTTTTCTCATCGCTCTGAGCATTCATACTGCTAGTCCATGATTTGTGCTTTTATTTACCCCGACACTGCAGAAAAAGTCATGATGCTTGGTTAGAAGTCATTTGAAGATGACTTGAACAAATCCGATTCGTTTACAGACAACCGTTTTAGACACCAGTCGGACATCCCGACACCACGGCCTGGTGGACCGCGTGTATCGTGAGAGGAATCGCATCGCTTCTCCGCATCGCAGACCTCTCTCTGTGGACAAGCACGGACGTCAGATATCTTTCAGCTTTATTAGACGCAGCCAAGGTTTACTTAATTGCAGAGTTCACCAAAATCTTTCACCCTTGAGTAGTTCTCAACCTGTATGAATTTCTTTGTTCTGCCGAACACATATTAGGAATAAAAAATAAAAATGAAAGTCAATGGTGTCCCAGAACAACCTGGCTCATACAGGTTTGGAGTAAATGATGACAGAATTGAAATATTTGGGTAAACTATTCCTTAAACTGATACAGTGTGTATTTTCATGTGTGTGAAAGACATTGTCCTTAACTCTAATTACATTGACAGCTGTCCTTATGGCTCGGTATATCTGTCACCACCTCCCGACACAAGTTGGAGAAGGTAAAGCAACCTTTTTCATAAGCTAATCAACAAAACATGCTTAAAGGTCATAAATCATAGTGTTTTTACATGTTCACACTTCTGCCGGTCTGCTGCAGAACCAACTCTGACTCAGCTCTACATCAGAGCGCTGTGAATCCAGCTCCACAGGACACGTTTGTTGGTGGATCTCAGGAACTGCAGTCGAAAGGAGTAAAAACATGTGAGAATTTGGGAGGGTTTCCTTCCCGTTTTTGTTAGCTATCGCAATACTGCATTGAATGCCAATGAATTTTCATTTCAAATACATCCTCAGGCCTTAAAATTATAGATGAGTTTGTTTCTTCATTAGTTTTTGAGAAGTCTCTTAAAATATCAGATAATAACTCCTCATAATAAACATAAAACATATGATATGAATTAATGCTGAAATTATGAATTATAGTGCAAGTTAAAGTTACTATTTTTTTTATTCGATTTTTTCAAAGTATGATTTTTATTGTGGACACTTATTTGTCATTGACCTACACGCACATTGACCATGATGTTTTTCCTCATGTACAATGACATAGTAGGAGTTCATCTACATTTGTTTCTTTCTGCAGTGTTGTTGCTCACCCCTCCAGATACAGAGGACACTGAATTAGAGATGGAGAAAGATGAGCCCAAAGCATCTCTGCACACAGAGTCCTGTGACGTTCCTGGGATTAAGTAAGTTCATCATGACTAAAACTTTTTTCCCATGTGCTGAAAAATATAACACTTTATTTTTTTTAAACATAACCTTTGAATTTGCATGAGTAGAGAAAATAAAGTGTGGCTGCAACTTCATGTGCTAAATTAAGGTAAGAGTTCTTTACATAATATATGTGTGTATACATATGTAAATACCATATATATATATATATATAAATGTATACTGTATGAGTGTGTATTTCTATATACATATAATAAATATACACAGTTCACACACACATATATATATTATGTAAGAGATTTACTCAATTACATGTGTCTCTTTTAAAGTGTTGCATCATATAGCATCTCACTGCATATTCTGTTTGATTTTGCCAGCATATTTCCATCTCCTGATCAAGAAATGAGTAGCTCTTTGATGCCAGCTGCTCACAGCACCGGCGGCTCCTTACCTGATCTGACAAACATCCAGTTTCCTCCTCCTCTCCCAACCCCGCTGGATCCAGACGACCCCATAACCTTCCCTACATCAGGCTCCAGCAGTACCAGCAACCTGACCACCAACCTCACACACCTGGGCATCAGTGCTGCCAGTCACGTCCCTCCCTCCCCTCCTGCCCAGCACACTGGCCCCGCCTCCTCGCCCAATATCAGCCCACAGCCGCCCACTCCCACGCTGCCACCTGCCGTCTCCTCCCAGATACCCATCGCACAGGTGAGCCGGACACCCCAAACAGCACGGCCTGTGTTTGAATTCAGAATATATGACCCTGGACCACAGAATCAGTCATAAGTGTCAATTGCTTAATTTAGCTGAAAATCTGAATAAACAAGCTTTTCATTGATTTATGGTTTGTTAAGATAGGACAATATTTGGCTCAGATGCAAGTATTTGAAAATATAGAACCTGAGGTAGCAAAAAGTCCAAATATTTAGAAAATTGCATTTAAAGTAGTTCCTCACAATGCATATTACTAATCAAAAATTAAGTTTTTATATATTTATGGTAGGAAACTTATGCAACACCTTCATGAAGCATGATCTTTACTTGATATCCTAATAATATTTTTGACATAAAAAAAAATAATAATAAATTTGATCCATATAATGTGTTACTACCCCTTTTTACTACATTTTTAGTTCCTATTTTAATGACCAGTGACGGTGAATTAGTGTAAATGTATGAATATGAATATCCTGTCTGTTGCTGTCACAGCCGATCACGATGGACAGCCTGTCCCTGGAGCAGCAGCTGTCTCAGTACTCACTGCTGAGTTTACTGAACGACCTTCAGAAACAGCCACACAGCCTCCCACAGAACATTCGTCTCATACGCCTCCCGCCTCTCACCGTAAGCTCCACCCCCAACACCACCCAGCCCTCTCTTGCCAGCCAATCACAGACAGTCACAAGCGGAACTGCCAGCTCTGTATGTTTTTCTCCTGCTCTACACAGTTTGCTTTAGGTTGAATTGTTTATTTCTGTAAGAATTTAAGTGTGTCTCTTCCTCCCAACAGTACCGCAGTCAGACCGGCTCTTCAACCAATCAGTCACCCACATCCCCAGTGTCCAATCAGGGCTTCTCACCCGGTGGCTCACCACAAGTAAGCATGACACTTCTGTGGTTAAATTCTTCATTTATTTATTTATTTTTTACGTTCATTGGCATTTCAGTGTGGAATGTTTGGGAAAAAAAGATTTTCCCTTATGCTCACAAAGGATGAATTTAAATGATTAATAAAGAACTGAAATGTACTTAAACTGTTACAATATGTGTTTTTGTGATGCACAGCATCATTACTCCAGTGTTATGTGATCTTCAGAAATTATTTTAATATTTCGATTTGCTGCTCAAGAAACATGTCTTATCCAGGGCCGTATTAACATGGCCAAATACAAAATATTAAGCGGTGCAGCTGTTTTTAACATCAAAAATAACGAGAAGTGATCAGCAAATCAGTATATTAGAATGATTATCATGTGACACTGGAGTATGCTGAGTGAGTTAATTATATTTTAAAATACATTCAAATAGAAAATTGTCAAATTAAACTTTAATAATACATTTTCACTGTATTTTTGATTACAGTGCCCCCATTATGCCATTTTAAAGGTTGCTAATATTGCTTTAGGAGTCTCTTAAAACAGATTTACATGTATGCAAGGTCAAAAAACACTTTAGTTTTCTTCAAAAATAGATTTAATTTTACCACATTTCTAAATGATTTGTAAACGACTCTTGTGAAGCAGTTTGAAGAATCAGTCTGTCTAAACCCCGCCTTCCCGTGATCCCTCACTGCTGTGATTGGTCAGATGGCACAGTCCTATATGATTGGTATACCACTACGGTGTGTCAGAAAACGAAACGCCAATTGCCATAACTGAATGACAGCTCTGGAGACCTTTCAAAACATAGAAAATATGGCCTCGATTTTACCCTGTCAATTCAAGCCGGAGTCTGACGGAATTGGCACAGCGTCTTCTTGACATTATGTAATCCACGTGGAAATTGTACTGTCTGTGGGCGGGCAAGTTGTTCGCGACGTAGAACGTGGACGGACATTATGCAAATATGTTATTTAGTGACGTGTGGCCGTAACAGAAAAAGATTGGAATTGCTGACGAATCGTTTAGGCGAATATGAGACGACTCTTTTATTTGATAGACAATAACTTCATTTATCGTGCACTGTCAGCGTCACAACTTTGCAGATAGTTTATGTTCACATACAGCTGCATGACACAGTGCATGAAAGATCATATTTGAAAAGGCAAAATAGGGGCACTTTAAATAAATTCAGCCTTGGTGAGCATGAGACTTCTTTCAAAAACATTGACGGGTAACGGTATTCAGTATGTGGCAAATTTTCTTCAGGTGTATTGCTCATAATGTGTGTCTTAACAGCATATTCAGGTGGTTGGAAGCATATTTGGAGATTCATTCTATGATCAGCAACTTCCATCCAGACAGACCAATGCCTTATCAAACCAGGTACGTGTTTCATTTCAAATCACTCTTTAAAATGTTTTTATTTTTCTGTTGTTTTTAGAGATTAGAATAAAAATACATTAAAAAAAAAGAAAAATTACCATGTGAAAATTAAGGCTCACTTTTAAAACTTTCTTATGCTGATGGTGAAGCTGGAGCAGTTCAACATGAACATTATGGAGAATCCAGGTGGCTCTAGTCACTGTTCAACGCTGAACTACACACAGGCAGCCATGATGGGTCTAACCGGGAGCCACAGCGGTCAGCAGGACGCACAGCAGCTCGGTTACAGTAGCCATGGCAACATCCCCAACATCATTCTCACAGGTATTGTGTGTCTTTCGCTTCAACGTCAACTTCTCTATATCCCTCCAAGAGATGTCAGAGAGGTACATTTTTGATTGCACTGAGGGTCTTTATCTGTACCTGTGCCTCAACCTTTTTTGAGTCCATCCATAATTCAGGTCCTTTAACGCCCATACACAAGCGTTCTTGTTAATTATTTCAACAGGATTTCACTTAAATTTCTAGTTTGTTTAGTGAAATCATCTTTTTGCAAAGTAACATGTCATAGTTCCAAACACTGAATATTTCCAGCTCATTTATTTCAGTGTCTCCTAAGGACTTTCATTAGTAATGTATTGTAATTAGGGCTGGAAAAATAAATTGATGAATCGTGATTTGAGAAATGAATCTGAGATTTTCTGAATGCATGGCGATTCTGAACATAGTTTTGAACAGCAGATGGTGCTGCATGCTTTAGGTGTACTCTACTGCTGTCCTCTACTTGTTTCTGAATCCTTACACACACTTAAAACCTAAAACTATATTTCATTAGATTCAAAAAGTTTGAAGCGAATTACAAGAGAGAATTACAGAATCCATTCACGAATCAGTTTTGCATCGTTTTATCGTCACAGCCCTAATTGAAATGTCTTAAAATGTTGTTTTTTCCCCCCCACATATTATCGCTTTAATTGAGCTCTCATGCATCAATATAATAATGGTATTTTTATATAGCTAGTTATATTGTAATTGCACTTATTAGCTATTATAACTTTGCTTAAAGGGTTAGTTTACCCAAAAATGAAAATTCTGCCATTAATTACTCACCCTCATGTCGTTCCTCCAAACACACTGCCTCCGAAACATTTGTTAGATTTTTTGTTCTGCGTTTGCACATCCATAGCATGCATTTTAATAGGAACGGATGATGAATAGAAAAGAAACCCTCAAAATGCATCTGAAAATTTCGGACTTTTCAGAGCCACCATACAAGTGAACGCCACAATCCAGAATGGCATTTGTCAGTTTACAAAATTAAGTTTACAGAAATTGGTGGTCTTCTTTTGAATTTCTTTTGAATTCAAGCTGAGCCACTGACATCATGAAGTAAACTTCAAATTGTCCATGATAATCCTGCTGCTCTTTCATAAGGAGGGGGAATCTCAAGACGCAATATTTCTTTTCCTTTCTTTTTTTTTAAGTAGTGAGAAGACAACAAAATCATCCTCTTTGCTTTAGTCGACGATTCACTGCTTCGATTTGAGAAGCCTGATTCAACTCATAGTCTCACAGTTGAATATTTGCAGGGTGTTATGATCATGCTATTTGGCTATATGGGGGTGCTCAATGTCTGATTTCACATAGAACTACTGGTTTTCTCCCTGTAAGTTAATATACAGCATATTAAAATAAAAATCTAAAGAAAGCTTAAAATAAAAAAATATTAACCTGTGTGAATAAATCCAGCTACCTCTATATATTTAAATTTAGTTTCATTTTCCATGATCCGTGACCGGCACAGGTGCTTCTTGGTGGCAGGGATTTCAATCTTTAACAAGACTCAAATTGAGGCAAGACTGGATTTTTTTGATCAGATTGGGTACAAGAGTTTCAGCTGGGTTTATGTACATCATGTATATTATTTATGGTTATAGATTTGGTTGAGTTTTTCTGCGCATAGCGTAAGCAAAACAAACAATAAAGAATAGTAATAACTATGACTGAGACGGTAATATACATAACATTATAATCAGAACACTATTATAACAAGACACTGAGAATTTTTAGAGTTTAGCTGTCGTGTTTCTGCACATTGTTGAGTGAAGAACACGTCCACAGAAGGAGTTTATTCCGAGCCGCACAAAAACGTTCAATTCTGCACTCTGGGCACTTCGTGCAGATAGCATAAGTAAATAACGAAGCGTATTCTATACACTGAGTAGGATTTACTTAAGTTAGGAAAGTTATTTCACTTAGTTCACTTATTTCACGTGAGTAATTACAATAGAATTCCCAAGTAAAAACTAAACTGTAGCTTTAATTAGAAAATCTCAAGTAAAGTTTACTTGGAATTTCCCAGTAATGTTTATACATGTTACTAAAGTAATGCTTATAAATGTTTGTTTTTTTACACAATAATCGTAGTTATCTTTTTTTTTTAATTGAGTAACCTTTAATTATTTGAACATTATTTGATGTTGTTTATGTATTGAAATGGTGTTCAATAAAATAACACTGACATACATTTTACTTGAATACTTTTATTTCTATGAGATTCCTTAACAGATGAGAACATGAAAAACAAAAAAATAGTAAAACCACCAAACAAATGATTTGACTGTCAGTTGACTATTGGCAAGATTCGGAAATTCTGATTCGACTGTGAAAATCCTTAGTCGGGGACAGCCCTACTGTAAGACTTTTTAATTTTTTTTTCACATTTTCACAATAGATCAATTAATAAGCTTCTAAAATGTTTAGGAAAATTAAAACGAAAAAATGTATCCGAAAAATTCAGATTTTTTTTTTTTTATGACAGACTTCGGAGGCAGCGTGTAAACATGATTGACATAACGCGAGGTCGTATTTATGTTACAATGTGCGAATATTCAGACAAAAAGTTCTGACTCTGTATGCAATGACCTGTGTAGCTTGAAAATTGCTCTATAAATACAAATGCTATCTGTAACCTATTACATTTGGAAAGTAACCATCCCAACACTGGTTCCCAGGAATAAGCATTTGAGCTGACAGTTTGGTTTGTCTCACATTAGTGACGGGAGAATCTCCGCCGAGTCTCTCCAAAGACCTCACCAGCTCGTTGGCCAGCGTTGGTGACGTCAGCTTTGACGCGGACTCTCAGTTCCCGCTGGACGAGTTGAAGATCGACCCCTTGACACTGGACGGACTGCACATGCTCAACGACCCGGATATGGTTCTCGCCGACCCGGCCACGGAGGACACGTTCCGCATGGATCGACTGTGAAGCTGTGAATGCATTTCGAAGCCAGACACTCTGCTGCATGGCCTCTCTGTTCACCATCTGGTCAGTGGCCAGCCACGTCCCCCCAACCACCCACATAACAGCATGCTGCCAAACCGCTCGTGGCCAGGGGCCGGTGGAGGCGGCGGCCAGGGGCCAGGGTTTGGGGGGGGGGTGGTGGAGGTGGAAGTGCTGTATCCACACTGGATCGTTTTCAATGCGCTCCACCATCCTTCACGTATTCTTGTTTTGGTTGGCACGGTGTCTATTCCTTTTCGGTTGTTTATCCTTTTGATTTTATGGATCGTCCTGTGTTTATTAGTGTATTCGTATTTACATTATAAGTGAATTGCCAAATTTCATCTATTTTTTTTACGTTTACGTAACTATGCCATGTCTTTGAAAAGATTTATCCATCCGTGTGATGACGTGTGTGTGAAATCAACATATTTATTTAGATTGTATTTATTATAATTATTTTTTTATAAATATTTATTATTTAATCATATTTACGTAAGGAGCACTACTCCCCCAGATTGTGTATCAAGGGTTTAAGGGAGCGTTGCTCATTGTATGCCGGGAGGCCTAAAGTTTGCTTTTACAAAATGGCTTCCATGACAATTGATTTTGCTAGCATTTTCTGTATCATCCAAACATCTCAAGACCGGTGTTTCGGTTTCATTCGTTCGCTATCAGTTTTCTTGCAGGAGGACAGCAGTCTCTAAATAGAAATGTGACCCATCTTTTGGTGTTTCTGTGGACTGTTGCGTGACTTTCTGTACGCATGTTATTTATTCGAATTGAAGGCTGAAATGTACAACGGTGGTCCGTAAATATGTGACCCTCGAGCTGCTGCAGAAACCTGCTGAACACTTCACTGTGAGAGGACCTGATTTTGCCTTACATGAACAAAATGCTGTTTTTAACTGTTAACGTGTTTTTCTACTCGTCTCCAAATTGTTCTCCTCTCAGTATTCTTGTTTTAACAATGCCGTTTTGTTTAGTATTGAATGCTGTATAGTTTGTACTTGTACTGCCAAACTTAACTCAAGGTTCAGTCGTGAAGCTGATGTCAGTCATCTGGCTTGGGGAGAGTAATGCTCCTTATTCTTGTGCTGTTTCAGGAGTTTGTATTTTGTCATTCGCATACGTATGTTTAAGCCCTGTCGCACTTTGATCAAGTGATGTGTTTTTCCCTTCGAGCGCTATAGGAAGGAACTAAGGAATCACTTTACAATTCAGTGACACAGTTGTGATCTTTATATTCAGTGGGGTCCAAAAACACAGCTTCTCAGTTCAAACCTGCAGTAAAATGTATTCGAAACAAAGAAAATTATGATGTTACATATTAACTGTGTACATACTGTCAATGAAGCAACGGGGATGATACATTTTTTTTTAAAGATTTTTAAAATGTGAATTTTTAGATTATTTTGTTATTTTGAACTGGTGAACTGATAATTACATGTTGGCTTGTTTCCACCATGCAATAATAATAATATTTTTCATGCAATTATGAGTATATATATCTATATATATCTATATATCACAATTACGACTTTTTATTTATCAATTTAGCAAGTAAAAGATAAAATTGTGAGATAAAAAGTTACAATTAACTTTATTTTTTTATTTTGCAGAAGAAAATGTTTTTTTCAGAACTCAGAATTTAGAGAATAAATGTGAAAATTGTGAGATTAAGTCACAATTATATTGTTTTATTTATCCCATGGTGAAAACAAGCACCCATATAATATAAAAAAAAATTTTGGACCCCACTGTAACTTGTCAATCTAAAACAACAGGTTTATAATACAGGGGATGAAGAGCAAGTTGAATTTTGGCAATTGAACGAGATGTTTCCTGCTAATGTTTTAGTCATTTTGGTTCAGCCAGATATATTTTGGACATCTGGGTCCTTGAAGGAAATAATAACTCTTAAAACTGCAAATCCAATTTGTGATTCCTATGCAATCTAAAAGCATCAATCAACCAACAATCTGAAATATTTCTGGTTTAATATGAATAGTATATTTAAGGCTGAGAAATGGGGATTTGCTCAGATGGTGGTTTATTTTAAACGTAACAAAAACTGCAATACTCGCTTCGGATTTTCTTCTTCAAACTGTGCCATTCAGAATAGTGCTATTATGTTTACCATGAGCGCTCTTCTCTCCTGAAAATAGTGTACATAAAGCTTATCACTGGAATATGACGACTGCATGTCAAAATGAGAAAAAAAAATTTCTAGAACGAGGTCTCCGTTAGGTTTTTGGTATGAAGTCTTCATTAGCTTGGCTGATTCCAGTAAAAAGATTCACTGCACCTAAACCAATGTAAACCCCTTAAACACAGTGCATGTATTAGTTAATGCTAGTGGTGTCATTTTACCACGTCTTTGATCATGTTTAGAAACAGAATGTATTTATGGGGCTCCGTGTTATGATAGTGCATTACACCAAATGACCTGCTTGACGATGCTTGACCAAAGCACTATTGATTTTTTGATTCGTTGTTACGTTGCTGGTTTTTCTGTTCGTTTTCAGTCACGGTAGCATTTTTTCCTGGTCATCACGATTGTAGCATGTTTGGGTCACCCCCCCCTCGCCCTTTTGATTTGCTCGGCCCTTGCATCTTGGGTTTCCGTCTGAAATCCTGTCAGAAATCTCAAAGATAAGGCAGCTTTCATACCGATGTATGTGCATTTCTTCTAAATCCTCTGGCTGCTGCTTCTGGAAATTTCAGCTGCAGCTTTTGCTCATGAAACTTGGGACTGTTTTACTGTCTGAGAATGCCGACTGTTCGACCCTGTACATGCGTCCCCCCCCCAACTCTAGTTTATCGTGAAGGTGTTCCTTGTGAACCGTTTTCTGTATTGCACTGATAATTCAGAGGGAAAACAATTATGGAAGCTTATATATATACATATACTTCCCAATGCAAACTGAAAAAAGGGCTCAGTCTGTCTGTTGCTTGAACCTGTGAAACATTAGGAGATATGGGCAGACTGCATGTGTTTATTGGACAAATAATCTGTTGTTGGTGCACATGCGGCATGCAGCCAAACTGGAGCGGTTTTAGCTAACAGCACTTACGTTCATTTGTGTCCTGATTATTCGTGTGAGAGCAAACCCCCTTTAGCGTAAATTCCCCTTTAAGCCTTAATAGAACTGCAGAGCAGTTAGTGACCATGATTACCATGTCCGTACCATTAAGACTAATAAGGACGTAGCTGACTAGAGGGGATGTATTTCTTAATAAACATACCTATAGTGGCCCATAGGATAGAGCTGAACAATATAATAACCCTTTCCCCTTAAATCATAGCATTAGCATAAACTAAGTGCCATCTACATGGGTTTCTTTCTGTAAAGATGATCTATTTTTGAGTTTGCCAACTGTCATCTCACTTAAGTATTAACAAGACACTGTAAACGAAGCACTCAAGAGAGTGCATTAGCTTACTGAATTCAGCATCGAATCTTTGTGATCTCTCATTTTGTGAGCATAAACAGTGCTCGCTCTTTATTGGAGTTAACGGTATATTAGGACATATCATTTGTGGTTGTCTAGAGCTTTTATTGGGTTGGATCTATCCAGATGCCCAGTTCTGTAGTCGCTGTGCTGGTGTGGTCATCTTTGTCTCCTATTTGTGGTAACTGATTGTAGAAGGAACTGATTTCGTCTTTGTCGTTTTGCTGGTCCTTTTCCTTTCTAAGAAAAAAAATGCTAAATATGGATGCGCATGATGTCTCAGCTGCATATATCAGAGCCTTCTTGTTATATCATTTATATTTTGTAACCTGTATTTCTGTACGTGTTTTTAAAATACATACATACATTATATATATATATATATATATATATATTTAAATTCTCAGTGCTAAAGCAGTGTCATCAATTTAAGTCTGTGATTAGGGGGTTATGAGGAAAGCTCTACTACTGTTCACAAAGTATAAAAATGGAGTACAAAATAAGACACACACGACAGAAATATACAACTCGCTTTCATTAATCTTTGTAAAAAAAAGAACTGTTAAGTCTGGGTTCAAAAAAGCTGGATTTGCTGGCTTCTGAATGTCTCAAAGTCCTCAGGGATTGTATCTGCATAAAAAAAAAGAACAAATACAATACAGCTGATTTATTCATTCTCTCTTTAGATGTGACTGTGAATTTTGTATGCTCGAAATAGATTAAATTTAGATAAAAGACACAAACAAACAGACCCAGGTGAGGTAATTCTGGAAAATCTGCTGGATGCTTTAATATCTGTTTCAAATTCTAAGAAAATCAATTGGGAACTGAATAGTGAAAAGCAAGACCCCCTAAAGAGGATGGATTGGGTAATTAATACTTTCTGTCATAAATTTGGAATAACATGCTCCAGTGAATCATGCTAAAAGATCTGGAATATGCATCAATAAAGCAAAATATAAATATTATTTCCATTTCGTGACAACTTATGTGTTCAACAGATCTGGGAGTGCTATACTCCTATTGGCAGCTTGAAGTACACTATATGAACAAAACTATTCTTAAACCTGATCATTACATCAATGAGATTTGCATTCTAAAAACACATGCTGTGCTCCAATTCTATGACCTAAAAGTATGCACTCTTTTTTGTGTACTCTGGAGTATTCTAAACTCTTCAGTATTCATCATCAACATGTGATTGCATAATGATGCATTTAAAAGCTAATGAACCATGAACATATCGTTATAAAAGTTCACAATGTTGCTGCAGATGCTATAAAACGCGAAATAATAAATAAATCATTTTCATGAGGCTAGACATTATCACTCAAACCACTTTTCTCTACCGGTCCACCCTTCTCGCATATCCACCATATTTGTAGTTTTTAACACTTTTTATGTGTGTTTGTGGTTCTAATCAAATCTTTGTCAAACACTCAGTGTATTGCGGGCAGTCTTAGCCATTAGACTGTGCATCGATATGCACTTTGATTTCTCAGTGGAAGTAGCAAAACATCTGGGGCCTCATGTACAAAGACTTGCGTAGAATTATTACTAAAACATTGCGTATGGACAATCCTGGAAATGTGCGTACGCACAAAAAAATTCAGATGTATGAAAC
>JAUCNO010001004.1:1162043-1175903 GCA_032353835.1 Enteromius viviparus
GGGACATCAACTTTACACCATTATACAAGCTGTACACTGATTACTTTACATTCTATCAGAGTTTCATATCTTTAGCGATGTTCCTTGAAAAGATATAATAAAATATTCACAAAAATGTGAGGGGTGTACTCACTTTTGTGACATACTGTATGTAGCAATAGCCAACAATTATATATGGATGGTCTTTTCTTTTTTTTATCCTAAAAATCATTAGGATCTTGTAAAGTAAATGTTCCATGAAGATATTTTGTACATTTCCTACCGTAAATATATGAAAACTTCATTTTGGATTAGTAAAATGCATTACTAAGAACTTCATTTGGACAACTTTGATGGTAATATTACAGAGTTTTCAGATTTTCTAATAGTTGTATCAGTCAAATATTGTCCAATCCTAACAAACCATCCATCATTGATGTCAGAAAATGTATGAATCTCAATTTCAAAAGATTTACCCTTATGACTGTTTTTTATGCATTAAACATTCACAATGTTTGTGGGAAAACAACTTTTTTTTTTTTTAGTATCTGTCGGGGCAAGAGTGGTACAGACAGCAGGCCTCTCGAGCTGTCAATCAAGCCATTGGTAGAGTGATCCGGCACAGAGAAGACTACGGAGCTATTTTCCTCTGTGATCACAGGTCAGCCACAGCACTAATCACTACAACAGCAATACCTAGTTTGACTGGAGAGCAAGAATGAGATATAATAATGTTCTGTGTTTATCATTCCAGGTTCAAAGGCACCGAAGCCCGTAATCAGCTTCCTTCGTGGGTGAGGCCGTATGTTAAGATTTATGATGGCTTTGGTACCATGGTCCGTGATGCTGCTCAATTCTTTCGTACGGCGCAAAAAACTGTAAGTCTGTTTTTTGATCATGCCTTTCTGTTCCATGAACCTGTTTTTACACTATTAAGAGCTGACATGCACATTTCTTGTTCGATTTGTGTATCAGAGACCAGTTTCTGTTAGGAAAGAAAAAGAGGCCTGTAAAAATCAGACAGACACCGGGCTGCTCAACACAGGCTCCAGTTGTCCTGCCAAGAGTGTCTGGCTCAGTGACATCACTCAAAAGGCCAAAACACTTGAGTCACACGTCCCCAGCCTAAAGAGGAGAAAATTAGGTGAGCTCACCTCTATTGCTCCTTTTTTTTTTCTGTCCTTTTAATGAGATCTGAGGCTCTTGGATGACTCTTCATTAAGACATATTTTACATCTTGGAAATTTATGAGATAAAACTTAAAAAAAAAAATTTAATAAAAAAAAAAAATTATGCTGACCAAGGCAGCATTTATGTGGTCTAAATACAAATTTTGTGAAATATTGCTACAAAATAAATTAAATATAAAACTGTTTTCTATTGCAATTAGTGTTGGTTCAATAGACGATGCCATCGCCGACGACCGATAGTCATCACGATGCTGAGCCGGCTCACGATCCTCCGCCCCAGCAGCAGCAACCAGCTCGCGAAAAACAAACTTAATCTATGGCGGCAAATCTATGCCATTAATAAGCGAGTGCACCACTGATGCTGACGAGCGCGGTAAATCATTTCCGTGAGAGGAAAACAGATGTACATGCACAGAAACGGGGTCTGCAAGCTCATTTCAAACCGTCGCGCACGCTTGATGTCATCCGCACGCAATTCAAGTACTCGCGTGCGATCATTCCTTTGCTCGATCTTCTCTCACCTGTTCGTGCGAACACTGTTATTTTTGTCAGTCGTGGGGCGGGGCTTTGTGTTTTAGTAACAATTTGATTTTAATAGAAATTAATGCTTTTATTTTGCAAATATGCATTAAATTAATCAAAGGTCACATTTTGAAACATTATAAATGTTTTTGTTTGTTGGAAATAAATGCTTTATTCATTGGAAAATCCTGAAAAATTATTTCAGAAAATATTGTATTTTTAACATTTATAGTGTTAAGTGTTACTATTAATAACTAAGCACTAAAATTAATTGATGCTAATAATAAAATAACTGACACTAGTGTCATTTGATCAATTATTTTATCATTAAAGACCGGAGTAATGCTGAAGATTCAGCTTTGCATCACAGGAATAAATTACATTTTAAAATATATTATTAAAAAATAGTCATTTCAAATTGTAATAATATTTCACAATATCAGTTTTCACTGTATTTTGTTTAATTGCAGCCTTGTTGAGCAGAATTCATTAAAAAATAAAAAATAAAAAATCATTATCTTTTCATTCAGCTAATTTAGTAAAAGCCAGTTAAAATTATCATTATGCTTTAGAGTCAGACGAGCATTCTGGGAGGGATGGAGCAGCCAGACTTTGCATTCAATATGAGATGGAGATGACCAGCAAAAGGAAACCAGTCGGCCTGCTGGATGCTCTGGACGACACGACCAACCAAGGAGGGAGGGAAGACACCATGGCTGGGGAAGAAAGAGTGAGACAAGAATTAAATCAGTAGAGAAATAATTTAGTTGCTCTCTTTCCAAACCAATTTTATTTCCTTTCTGCCGTTTAGCACAAAATGAGATGTAATGCAGAATGTCGTAGCAGCTGTTTTCCAAATAATGAAAGTGCACGGGGATGTATGTGGCAGTGGTCCAAAAGAGGACAAGTATAATAAAAGTAGTCACGAGCGACCTCTGCGCCCTTTTTCTAGGTCTTTTAAATTTATACGACAGTTAGGTGTGGGAAACACTGGTGTAGGCAGCGATTTCCCATTTCTCACCGAAATTGGAAGTGAATAACCTAGAAAATGAATTTTCCATTGAATAAATGAGATATGAATGGTAAGAAATTACCTCATAAATCATGATCAGGGTTTTAAATGACACCATGATCTCTTTTTATCTGTTTCTCAAATCTTTCTACTTTCGGCGTTTTAGCTCATTGTGCAGGTCTGTAAAAAACTAAACAAAATTATTATGCCGTAAAATAACCTATCAAATCTTTTTGCTAATTTTCCCTTTCTCTCATTGGTCTGTGACCCTTCAGGCGAGTCGCTTGTCGACTCTTTCCCTCCAGCATGAGAAACGTCTGGATGATGAATCAAGGGGCGGGAAACGGAAAATTAAAGTGGTTCAAGAGAGGGTGAGGGATCTTGATTGATTTTTTTTTTTCATGTTCAATGCTCTATGCTTATTGGTAATTATTCAGTTGATTACAAGACTACACAAAAAGATTTTATGAAAAAAAAAAATTTGCATGTCATTTTAATCATGTTTTTTTTTTTGTGCATTCGAATTAATGTTTTATTTTGATGAAGGTTTATTATTTTGATAGGTTAAAAAATTACTTACAAATACAGCTAAGAAAATAAAAACATGCTAACATAATAAAAACAATTTTTTGAAAATGTAAAAAAACTGTTTTAGCAAGTAAACTCTTACACAGAATAAATTATATATAATATATTTATGTATTTTTTTTTAAATCATGTAGACTCTAAAATTAAGTTATTCATAAGTTTCCTCTAAAGCTGACACTAGTTGCAATTTAAAATTTGGTGACATTTTTTTAAATGCAGTTTATGTCTTCTGTTGGCTGTGCTTCAGAAAGCAGCGGCTTCTTGTTCTGCAAAAACAGGCAAAGCTTTCATGATGGAGCTAAGGCGATGCCTGAGTCACGAGAACTTCCGGCTCATCATGGAGGCACTGCAGTCCTACAAGACAGCTGACAACCTGCGTGACCTCCTTGCTAATGTGACCGAACCGCTCATACAAGACCACAACACACACTGTCTGCTCAGAGGTGCGCAATCACGACACATCCTTCAAGAATTGAATTTCCACTGCTAATTCAACTAATATGCCTTCTAACATTTTAATTCCCTTCATTGATCTCTGTCTGTGACCCGAATCAAAACTGTCAGATAAAGAGCATCATCTTCTTTTTCTCAAGGTCTTTATCAGTTTATTCGACCACACCATAAGAAAGAGTTCGATGAGCGTTGTTTGGAGTTAACAGGTGAAGGTTGTGGCTATAAACAAGAGCATTCTCTGTCCAGGGTGGAGCGAGAGGCTCTCAGGCAGGACACAGGTATCATCTTAGCTTGTAAATAGTGTGTAACGGTTACATTTATGTATTTATATTTTCTCTCTCCATTATTCTCTCTGTAATGATACATTTTTTTGTGTGTTATGTTTGCTCTTCTAGCGAAAAGTGAGATGTCGTCTGTGAATCATCCAAGTGAGCAGCTG
Organism: Enteromius viviparus; assembly: GCA_032353835.1. Taxonomy (NCBI): domain Eukaryota; kingdom Metazoa; phylum Chordata; class Actinopteri; order Cypriniformes; family Cyprinidae; genus Enteromius; species Enteromius viviparus. Next base: position 1,166,227 of record JAUCNO010001004.1, read on the forward strand.
AATGCGAGTCAACAGCTGAACCAAGGTGGTTCTCACCTGAGAAAGGCAGAACTCAGTGGTGGGGATGGTAAAATTGGAGGTATATCAGAGTTTATTTGCGTTAATTGCAAAAAAGGTCTTGTGTAGAGTGGCCACATGTCCACTTTCAGATCAGACAGTCCAGTTTTAAAAAAACATGTCTACCTATTGGCGTATACTGAGTCATTAATGTATCCTCTGTTTATACTGTTTTATATTTTATACAATGGCTTATATTCTAAAAGCGCTGTAAAATGATTCATTGCAATTAATCACATCCAAAATCTAAATTTTTGTTTTCATATATGTATGTGGACTGTATATTTATGTAGATATAAATACACTCATGCATGTTTGTTTAAGAAAAAATAATATTTCTATATTATATAAATATAAATTATGCAAATGTACACGGGTAAATACATGTAAACATTTACAAAATATGTATTGTATGTATGTGTATTTATATATACATAATAAATATACAAAGTACAAACATATATTACATAAAAAACCTTTTATTTTGAATGTGATTAATTGTGATTGTTTGACAGAAATAATAATAAAAAAATGTAATGTTTAAGTTAAAATTAAGCGACATGCACTTTATGCGCTATATATTTGTCAATTTAGCTGTTTTGCTTCATTTCGCCAACATTGCATCTCTGATCAACACAGTTTTTCATATCTGAATGATTCACCATTTTTTTTTAGTCAGTGATTCAATAAAATATTCATGAAGACAGTTGTTAAATTCAAAAGTTTGTACTAGTTTACCACTCTATTTTAGCTTGTCCCTCTATGACAGTAATAGTAAGAGTAGCATGCAGTTTTCTTGGGGCAGTCGTGGCCTAATGGATAGGTAGTTGGACTTATAACGGTGGCTGCCCACTGCTCCGGGTGTGTGTTCACCGTGTGTGTGTGGTTGTTGACTTCTCACTGCTGTGTGTGTGCACTTGGATGGGTTAAATGCAGAGCACAAATTCCTAGTATGGAAAACCACACCTTGTCACATTTTGCGTCCTTCCCTTTTCTTCCTTTTCCTTAATTGAATCTGCCATTTTGAATGAAATGATTGAAAGAATGAATCAATTTGCTTAATATGACTTGCCACCACGTAGGATTTGTAATTCTGTGCTCAGTTTATTACATATTTACCACATTCATCTCTTAACATTATTTATGAATTTTAACAGCAGAGGTAAATGCATTTGTGGCTGCAGCATTAAACCGTCTGAATGCATCTACATATCACTTCAGATGCACTTTTGTGGTACAAAGATAGTTGAATTTTGATGCCCTACTTATTCTAACAGAATTAATTGAATTTACATGAAAGATAATTCATACATTTAATAAAGTTACAAAATTTGCCCTCATGACGGTTCAAAACTGTATATTTTTAAATTATTTACTTTTTTGTTAATGGTTTAGATTTTTGCTTGTTTATTCTGGCTTCAAATCCTGCATTGTTTCCTCCTTTTTGCATTTATAGAAAATGCTGCTTTATTTTTGATGCAGACATTTGTACATTTAGAAGTTGTTTGTTGAATTATTTACAGTGAATGGGAGAAGTGAAGTCCAGAAGCCACAAACATCTATCAAAGAAGGCCCGTCGTGCTCCTCTCTGCTGTCTGACATTAAACAGGCCATCGGTGCAGAAAAAACCCATCAGATGTTTTTGGCCTTGCAGGCCTATAAAACATCAAACAATTATGAACAGATGGTGTCCACTGTTGTGAGTTTATTGACAGAGAGAGATGAAGACTTCTCTCTACTAGAACGTAAGTCTGATCTTTTAGATTTATTATAACCTTTTACATTTTTTATTAAACTGGGTATCATCTGGGAAGGAGGCTGAACTTTTTGTGTCCGGTTTAGGGTTATCTGTGCTCATTCAACCACAGCACAAGAAGCAGTTCGCTGAGCTGTTAAAATCCTTGACCGGAAATGATTCTGTTGCAAACCAGGATTCAGACATGGAATCAAGTCAACTAAATCAAGGTATTGTGTGTAAATATTGTATTCTGCAACTGGCATTGTAGATAAATAAGCTAATCATTTTTTTTATTTATTTTTTGCAGCATCTCAGTTATCTGCTGGAAAGACTCAAAGCAAGATATCATCCTTCTTTTTATGAATGCTGCTCTGATTTCGCTTTAAGCTGCTCTAAGATCAGTGTCATCTTTTTTTTTTTATATATACAAAGTGTTGAGTATATTGAAAAAATCCACAAATTACATTTGTTATACGTAACATATACGTAATTATATTTTGTCAATAAATGGTTTACCTGGAGTTTTTCAAGTTCTTTTACTAATGTATTACTTTATTTTATTATATTTGTATTTACTTTTGCAGGTTTTAAAATAGTATGGAAGTCAATGGTGACCCAAGACAGCCTGGTTACAAACTTTTCTTAAAGTATTTTCCTTTTGTTCAGCAGAACAAATAATTCATACAGATTCGGAGCTACTCGAGGATGAGTAAATGAATTAAAATATTAAAATGTATTCTCTTGAGAAAATATGTGTTGTATAAACAAAGCTTGATTGGATTTCAAGTGTTATTTCCCTAAAACAATATAAGCCTTTTTTTTTTTTTAAATGTCAAATATTACTTAAAATAATACATTCAAATGCAAAAGCAAAATGTTAAGCAAAAATATGTTATGATATTGTATAGTTGGAATTTAGTACAAGATACTGAAAACAAAAGTTAAATTCATTCTCTTGGGTATGAGGTATGACATATTCACATTATCACCACCAAAACTGCTAAACATACATTTCTGTGTTTTTAAAACACCACAGCATTTTCTTTTCCCCCAAACGGTTTAAGTATAATTTACGTTTATTTAAATGTAATTTTAATTTCTTTATATTTTTTGTTATTATATTTTTATTATTATCTTTTATTCCAGTTATCAATAATAATAATAATAGCCCATAAATTACAATGTATAAAGTGCCTCAAACTTTTTTTTTAAACTAAAGATCTTTACAAAAAAATAAGTTTGGCTTTACGGACAAAAAATTGCATTTGTGTATAAAAAAATCGGATGCAGGAAGCAAGAGCTGGCTGATGACGACAGGGAGGTCAAAGTTGAGCGACTGCCAATGAGAGGCAGCGGAAGATATTCTCACCGTCTCTGTCCGGACAGAAACAAAACAATGCCACGACCAAGGGCGGATTTCAAATGTAAGTCCGTGATTTTTGTCATTTTTACAGTCTTAAAACCCTGTATCCGATTGAAGCAAGCGAGACACTAGTCAGATAGTGCTAACATTTAGGCTGTATGTAACGTTAGCTTAAAAGCTAACCGGCATCATTGCATAGTTTCTACATCACCCTCTTCCCAAATATATCACACTGGAACAATAAATATATTTTAATAAGTTGCTGATTTTGAAATACTGCATAATGTAGCGGGAACTTTCTTTTTGTCTTCCTTTAGCTTCATCTCAGTGAGGTCCTGTCATGCAAGTACCTTCTTCTCATTATGGATGAAAGCAGTCTGGAAGAAGCCATCAAGACCTACAGCGCTCAGCTTCAGCAGGTGGAGGTGGCGTTATCGGCTGGTTTGGGCCAAGCGGAGCAGGCTGACCTCCTGAAGTTAAAGGAGGACCTACAGCAGCTCATTGAGCTCACAGAGTCCAGCCTGGTGTCTGTCAAAAAAAGCCAGTTGCTGGCCTCTTTGGAGGAGCCTTCGACAAACCAAAATGCCACATGTGTTACACAAAAAACGCCTTTAGAGGGTGAGTTTGCTGATTTTTATGCTGAATTGTCAGAGGATCCTGCTGAGGTCAAACAAAACGCTGAACTAGATGAGGAAGATGAAGAGGAAGAAGAGGTGGATATAAGTGGAACTAAGGTACGTGCTCCTTACCGTACCTCCTGGGGAACCCTAGAGTACCATAACGCCATGGTGGTCTGCCCTGAAGAGCCTGAAGAAGAAGAGGCTAGAGTCCGGGTGCTTTACCTTCATCCCACAAACAAATCCATGAAACCCTGCGGCTTCTACCTTGAGGACAAATGCCGCTTCATGGACAACTGCAGGTGTCATTTTTTATGTCTTTTTTTTTTTGCCAAAAAAGTGAGTTTTGACATTTTTTTGCCTGCCAAATATTATAATTTCACAAAACGAAAAACATTAAAATTCGTATTTATACCATTTAACTTGAAAATTATCTCTTACACCTTTAATACATGTTAGGGCACACATCTTTTTATCTAACATCTAACTATTATGTTTTTCTAAAAGTTTAAAATTAATATATTTATACATACATAAAATATGTTTAAAACTTCTTAACGATTGAAAAAGTAATTTTCTATTTATCTATTTTTGAAAATTACATTAATAGATAAGAAAATACTTTTTTTTGTTTTGAAAATATGATTTATAAATGCATTTAATAATTCCACAAATAAAAAGTGTTTAATTATTGTAACTATAGTTTTATTATTATAAAGCAATATTTTCATGTCGAAAATGTGTGTGTATGTGTATATATATATATATATATATATATATATATATAGAGTTTTATTGACTTGTGTGTGTGTGTGTGTTTCAGGTACTCTCATGGTGAGGTGGTGTGTGTATCAGAGCTCAGAGACTTCCTGGAGGCTGACATCAGCAACATGGAGTCGGGCTCTGCATGTTTGGCCAAGCATGAAGATGGCATCTGGTACCCGGCCAGAATATCAGGTACTATTTCTGAGTTCTTACAGCGCAATTAACAGAAAGGAAGAGCAGAGATTGCTACATGATATCGTTTGTGTGTTACCTTCCTATTCCTTGTTTCCCCTAAGGTGAGATTTAATGGGATATAGCAGCAACTTCAAACTTAGACTGTACAAGAACACCGCAGCATGTGCACTTCATCAGGTTATAGAGAGCAATACATTACAGCTGTGCGTGAGACATTGCGCTTTTCTTTTTCCAGAGATTGAAGGTGGCTTGTACACTGTAAAATTTGACTCGCTGCTGTTGAAGGAGGCTGTGCTGGAGGCTGATGGGATCATTCCTCCTCTTCGTGAAGATGATGGTTCCTCCTCTTCCTCATCAGACTCTGAGGATGATACAGACCAATTTGATGCCGCCTATGCTAAAGGTACTGAAGCATAATTGCAACATCCTCTGAAATAGTGTTTGAGGAAGGATAGTACAGTATACTGTAGTCTAAAGAAAATATTTCTGGGTCAATCTTTTAAAAGACCCATTCATGTTCTTTAGTAATTGAGAGAAAAGAGAAAAAAACAGCCCATCACCGTCAATTCTCAGTAATACATAAAACAGTATTCCATTATATACCATTACAATTTTTTTGTTGTATTTGAAGGAAGTCTCTTAAGCTAACCACAATACCACGGCACGTTTTTGCATTTATTTGTAAATAAAATTTAATATTTTGAAATATTATTACAAATTAAAAATATTATTTTATTATATCTTTAAATGTAATTTATTTTAGTGAATTTTTAGCAGCCTTTTCTCCAGTCTTCAGTACCACATGATACTTTAGAAATTATTCTAATATGCTGATTTGGTGCATTTTTTTTGGTAATTTATTTTTTCATGGGAACTAAGATACATTTTTATTTCAGAAAAAAAGAGTTAATAGAAATAATAGAAATATTTTGTAACATAAATGTCTTAACTATTGCTTTTTTTAATGCAAAAATCCTTTCAAAACAAATATTTACCCCAAATATTTTAATGGGAGTGTTTATAGTAAATTAATACAGTAAAGAAAAACTATTACAGTATTGAGAATGGGAATTGGAGAAAAAAAAACTTGAAAGTTAAACATCAAGACACCGAATCTAAGGGAATGTTACAGATGCATATACAAATTCAGATGCATGGGTTTTTAGAGCTCTTCAACACATTTACAGTTGAAATAAAGTTCACTTTTTTATCTCCTTACAGTATTCACATCAAGGGAGGAGGACATGGCCCAGGTAAACAGTGCAGAGTTTTGTGGTTGGGAGGCTCACACACGTGGCATTGGCTCCAAGCTCTTGCTGAAAATGGGTTATGAGCTTGGTAAAGGTAGGTTAACGCAAGTCTCAAAACTAATAGAACAGATGATTGCACTTTGGCATTTGGCAAATTTAGCTGCAAGATCCTCTGAATTGTGGATTTGAAGAATGCATAAAAAAATAAGAGTGCGCTCTAGGTTTAATGGGCAGAGTTGAATGCTGACATAAGTGTTGGGCTGACACTGAACACTCAGAAGAGACTTATTTTGAATGACACTGCACTATATCTACGCAATGTGTCATATACACTGTGTTCTGTATGAAAAAATTAACATTACCTTGCCTTTATTTAAAAAAAGATGTATGTTGACCATCAATACATGCATATCATTTGATCACCTATTTATATATTCTGCGTGTTGTGTGCATATTTTACCGAGTGTTTCTGTGTATAAACAGGTTTGGGGAAAACCCTCTCTGGTCGAGTAGAGCCGGTTCAGGCAGTGGTTCTTCCGAAAGGTCGCTCGTTGGACTTATGTGCTGAGCTCACGCAGAGAAAGACTGCAGCTGCTATTGCTAAGAATAACCCAGCCTCTCGTAAACCGAAGACTAAAAAGAGAAAAGTCTCTACATCAACACGCCGCAATGTTTTTGATTTCCTGAACTCTAAGCTTGGAGATACAGCTCAGTCTGCGTCTCATTCATCAAGCTCATCAGTCACTGGTGTGGAGGCCTACAGAGGTGGAAAGAGCACCAAACGTTCCCTGAATGTTCGCCTGTTTCAGGCTACAGAGAAAGTTGCTCAAGTGGAGAGAGAGATCAAGCAACTCACAAAGTCTCTCAGTAGAAGAAATGGAAGGTATACTTATATATGAATCAAGTTTTTTGAAGACATGTTTTTTCAAAACTTGCAGCAATTTAAAATAATTTCGAACCAGCAGCTTTTTGAAGACCACTTTTATGCATCCAATTTTAATGAACTCTCTAAACCAATCTAATGGATGAAATAGACTGTTGAAGATATTCAAAACATTAGCTCCATTTTATCTCATAAAGCTGCTTGTGCAAAAAAGATGAACAGCTGAAGAGCACCTTTCATTATTACCTGTTTGCTGTGACATAAATCTGCGTGTGCACTTCTGTGCTACACAAATTGAAATGAGTAGTTTTGTTGCAGCAAATAGTTTTTTTCCAGCTCTCACATTGTCTGTCTCTTTCTAAGTTTGTTTTTCTTTGCGTTCTCTATGTCTTTAGGGATGCGGCAGTGGTCAGTCGAATCGAGGAGAAGCTCACTGCTTCCCGCAATTTGCTGGAGCAGCTGAAAGCTCAGGAACAGACCATCCAGAGAGAGCAGAAGAAAGCAGACACGCATAAGAAAATGACTGAATTCTGACAAATCTAGTCTTTTTATGCTGTAAATTGTTGTTGAGTGTGTATTAACATTAATACATCTGTTGGTTATGTCAAAACATTATATACATGATAATTGTGTGAAATGCATTTTTGTTTGTTTGTTATTCTTACTCTTGTCAAAGAATGGGTTCTACTTAATTCATTTAACTGATTCTTTTATTAATTTGGTCCATTTAAAACGCACAAGGACAGTGTGAAACATTACTTGCAATAAATTTTATAAAATGATGTGGCTAGTGTATAAGTTTCCTGAGAAGTCAATTTTCTGGAAAACAGGTAGGTGTAAAACTGAAAGCGAGGTCAGTCCAGGTTAAACTTAATCTGTTGGTTGATAATGCATTTTAATGAATGGGACACCACAGAAAAACCATTCTGAAACCATTTGCTCAGGGTTGTAATGCAGTTTGGGGTGCTTAACCAACTTAGGAAGGGTAGGAAACCAACTTAAACCCAATTAAACTAAGACCAGCTGGTGTTAACTTAGTGTCTTTGATATACCATTACATTTTTATTATTGTTTTAAATTAACTCGTTTTAACATTCTGTATTTTAAATTAGCTTTTTATTTTTCATTTTGTATAGATGTATTTTTATGTATACATCAAGTACATACATCAAATATATATATGTATATATGTATATATTTATTTCAGGTGACTTTTTAATGGTTTTGTTTTAATTTCAAGTTAATAATAGTAACCCAGAGACCAGCGATCTTATGCTTATGCTTTCCTAGATTAATTTACAGGGAGGCCTTTGACTTTGCTTTCTTAAATATATGTAAACGCCCTTTTATTAATGTTGCCCATTTCTATCAAGTTAATACATTTCTTGGCACGTGTTTGTCCGCTTTGACTATAGCCTGCAAGACTTTGACTCAAAACTCCCTTTAAATGGGCCGTTTTCCTGCTTGTTCTTCATTTCTTGATATGTAACCCTTTCCGTGTATAGTTACATGAAATGTTTTGACTGAAAGTTTGAGCGAGTTTGATACTGTTCACATGGCAAGAAACGCGCAAACAGATGCGTTGAGATTTGATTCCAGGTAGGACAATTTAGAATATCATGAACATTATCAATATTTTTGGTCAGTCATTTCAGAAAGTGAAACCCCATACACAGAGTGAAATATTTTTAGCCTTTATTTATTGAAACTTTGATGATTAGCCTATGGTTTATAGATAAGTAAAACCCAAGTGTCTCAGAAAATTAGAATATAACAGAAGATCAATAATACATTTAAAAACGATATTTTAAACCGAAATGTTAGGCTCCTGAAAAGTATTTTCATTTCTATGCACTCAGTACTTAATTTTGCATGAATTACTGCATTAATGTGGCGTGGCATGGAGGCAAACAGTCTTTGGCACTTCTCAAGTGTAATGGAAGCCAATGTGTTGCTTTGATAGTGGTCTTCAGGTCAGGCGAGTTTGCTGGCCAATCTAGCACAGTAACACCATGGTCATAGTACCAGCTTTTGGTCCTTTGGCAGTGTGGGAAGTCTTGTTGGAAAATTAAATCAGCATCTCCATAAAGCTTGGGAGAAGGAAGCATGAAGTGCTCTAAAGTTTCCTGGTAGATGGCTGCGATGGACTTCAGAAAACACAGTGGACCACCACCAGCAGATGACATGGTAGCCCAAATCATCACTGACTGGAAACGTCACACTGGACTTCAAGCAACATGGTTTATTTGCCTCTCCACTCTTCCTCCTGACTCTGGGACCTTGATTTCCAAATGAAAGGCAAAATTTACTTTCATCTGAAAAGAGGATTTTGGACCGCTGAGCAACAGTCCAGTTCTTTTTCTCCACAGCCCAGGTAGGACACTTCTGACCTTGTCTCTGGTTCAGGAGCGACTTGACACGAGAAATGCAACATTTTTAACCCGTGTCTAGGATTCGTCTGTGTGTAGTGGCTCTTGATGCACTGACTCCAGTCTGCTCCTTCTGAAGCTCCACCAAATTCTTGAAAAGATATTTCCTGACAATCCTCTCAATACTGCACTTATTCCTTTTACTGGTGCACCTTTTCCATCCACTCAACCTGGGATACAGCACTCTGTGAATAACCAGCTTCGTTAGTAATGAACTTCTGTGGCTTACCTTCTTGAGGAGATGTCCTATCTGGACGTCTGTCAAGTCAGCAGTCTTCCCCATGATTGCGTAACCTACTGACCTAGGGTGTTTCTCAATGTCAAGGATACTTCCTTGGCAGGACTGGTCCTTCCAAGTCACTTCCTTCAGAGGCTAGGCG
>JAUCNO010001004.1:1191478-1202178 GCA_032353835.1 Enteromius viviparus
CGAATCAGGGCTCTCAGGCGTAAGACCCAGTCTGTCGATACGACATACGTCGTAGTGTACGACAGACAAGGGAACTATAATAATAATTACATAAACTGTATGTAATTATTATGCATGTATTTACACAACCTCCCAGTAAGTTTTTAATCATCTTTGCAGTTTGTGGTGGCTTAAGCCCAAGACAAGGTTAACAAATGGCTACAACAGGCAGAAGCATTTGCACAAGTTATACCCTCCAATGATACTTTGCTGCAAAAATCCCTACATACTTTGCAGGGGTTTAACCAGCTACTCACTTTTTTAATCAAGCTGGGCAGCCCCACACTGAAGCACAAGCACTGGAGAAGCATCTTAAAGGGTAAGATAAATGACATTACAAAAACATACACAAGTGTCTGGTTAGTTTAGGAACGTCTACTATCATATATACCATGATTATAGTTGTTTTTGTAGGAACTGGCCTGCTGTATGTCTCAGAATGAAAAATTAACACTGGCTGATCTTATGTCCAAAGAGCTACAGATGCATCAAAATAAAATTAACAAGGTTCTCTGCTGTTTATGTTGTTGTTATTTGTTGACAATATTAATAACTAAAACTTTACTTTCTCCTGTTCCGTCCTACTCTGACTCGACCCTTGCGCGTGATTGTCAGATTGAGGGCAATCAACAAACCCTGCACTATAAGCTGATGTTTTGATTTACTTTGTTTTATAGTGTTTTTGCTCATAGTTCAATGTAGTTTTCAAATAAGCCTGAAGGACCCAATTACCTGTAGCTGGAGCAGGTGCATTTAAATAAAATTTGAGCTAAACTGCAGTGGCCCTCCAGAAAGTTTGACACTCCTGTCACAGAGGATTGTGCAGTATTTAATACTGACAGCTAGCCCAGGCATTCTGCCCCAGAACCTGCCAGTAACACATATTATACAGAATTACTGGCTATAGCATAATTTCTCAGACAAAAAACTAAACTAACGCAACATGGTTCCTTAATATCTACAAACATATTGTTATGTTTTGGGTTTAGAAGAGTCAAATTGCATACAACATCTTTAAGAACTTAAAAAAATTACCAGCTTAAATCTCTCTGTTTTGCAGATGTTGACGAAAAAACATCAGCGACTCTAGAGACATTGCGCCAGTCTATTTCTAGAGGTGAAGTGTTGATATCAGACAACTCTCATTTCAAGTTGTTTCATTCAAGAGACGTTAATTATCTAGGCACTTACAGTGCTCCTAATCCAGTCAACAGCAAGCACATCTCTCCACGTCTCTCTCGACTCTTCATCATCGTGGCTCTCCCAAGCATGACTTCTGAAATCCTGTTTTCTATCCATTCCCCAAAATTGTAAGCATGGCTAAAAGAAATACAACCCATACAGAGACTTGCAGATATAACAAACTGCATCCTAACCTCAACTCTTGACGTGTATTTTGCTGTGCGTGAATGTGTTACTACTGCTCTATACAGTCCAATCTTCCTCTTTTCTTTGCATGATGTTCACAAAGTGTTTCAAGGGATGTATCTCTGAAGGCCAAGGCTTAATGTCCAGCAGCTTTTCATAAGAGTCTGAGTTGTAGTAGTTCTTGGTCATCCAGCCCATGACCTCAATATCACCCAGGATGCATGGGAGTTTGCACACTTTTGGTGATCGGCTAGCTTCAGAGGAGGCATGTCAAAAACTTATCTCAATCATAGCAGAGGTTGCTGAGAAGAATTTTGGAACTAGGCTGTCAAATCACTCCCAAAGATCTACAGAAGCTATATCAAGTCCTACAGATCAACCACCAGGAACAGATCATGTAAACAAACACCTGGAATCAACCCCTTCCCAATTACAAAACAATGTAGTTCCTGTGCTTAGAATGGTAGGAGTTTAGCCAGACAGCTATGCAATAGAGAAAAACTCCAGCTTGTATAACCCAGGAAGTGATGAAGATGCCAATGAATCCTCAAGTTGTTCATATCAAATGCCGCTTTCCTCTCATTTTGCTGAAAACAAACATGACTACATTAATCAAAAATCAGCATTGCATGAAAAGTTTACCACACAACATGTCATTTTATCTACAACCACAGCAAAAACATTTTATTCAGCTTCTACAGGAAGCAGCTACTTCCATCCAGAATGTGATCTTCAGTCCAGAATTTTTTCTGGACTGAAACATTTATCAAGGTTCTTCAGCATCATCATTTTAAACACAACTGTGCATATCAAGAAAGAGATCTAGATATGTTGGTAGACCAACTTTTTATGCTCTTAAATGCATCATCAAAACATACATCAACTTGTGCACATCATCCATGCATTCCTCATTCCTGGTGGACATGGGGCTCTGTTGGGAGCAGCAAAGAAAACAGGTAAAAAAGTCCACTGTACGCCTAGCAGCTGCTCTTTTGATGCAATCTAGCTTCTTTCAGGTAAGACATTTTTTTAAATAACCTACTGAATACAATATTCTTTTTTTTTTCTTTTCTAAATACTTTCCTCTCTATGCTCCAGCAGGATCTGGAATTTTTCGGCTGCTCTAAATTAACCAATGAAATGATTCAAAAGCTGGGTCAGATCATAGAGACACCATGCTTTCAGCCAAGCTCTGTGCGAGATGTGAGCAGGGCTTGTGAGTCTTTGTGTCACTGGGTGAGAGCAGTATACCACTGTGCTTGCATACAGCCCCGCATTGCATCTCAAAATGCTGTTTAGATGAGCTCATAACCAAGAGTCGAGCAAGGTTGAGAGTTGCGAGGCTGCAGGAGGAATCGGAGCGGGAAAGACTAGAAGAATTGGAGAGAAGGCTGGAGCTCAACAGACAAGACATGGAGCAGCTGAAGGCACAGCTTAGTACCTCAGAAACTCAAGAAAGGGAGTCATGTGCTGCTCTCAAGCTGGTTGAACGTCACATTAAGCTAAAATTCTTGATGGCTAACTAACTTATTTAAGCAATGTACTATTATTTTTATGTATTACCAGAAGCAAGGTTGGCTGATCGTAGCATTCCAGGTGATGCCCTGGTTTTAGCGGCTACGGTTACATACTTGGGCATAATTGGCAAAATTGGGTTCCCTGGCTTGTATGCTCAAAAAACAAAGGTTGTTTATTGGCATTAAAGGTTCCTCGACAGAAAGTCAAAACAAATAGATAAAAAACCTTTAACTATAAAACAAGTAACCATTTTAGCATAAAATTGATCAGGATCATATTTTGTAAAGTGCATTTAAAAAAAATATTTATGGTTAGAGTTGTTTTTAGGTCAGTTTACAAGTGAAGAAAAAGCCCATGCGGAGGATAAATATGGACTGAAAGTTACTACACAGTTACTTTATAAACTAAATCATGGAGCAAAAGAAGGTCAGCCATCTGCAAAGTCTTGCTTTGATCTTCAGTTTCATTTTTAAATCTACAATGTAAATAGTTTAAACTCACCTTGCTTTCATCCAAATCAGGTCTGCGAGTATTGGTGATGCATATTGAACGAGCAACTTCAAACCTACAAATCCTTCAGACGTTTGTTACACTCTCAAGCTCCCCTGGTCAGAGCCGCCCGGTTAAACCTTCTCATCCAGACTTTTACCTCATTATGAGTACTTCCCTTCCGGTCCAAACGCTGATGCATGGTGAGAGATCAAGAATGGGTTATGCATTGATCCTGCAGGACACTCTTAGCACGATGCTTTCTGAAGTCTTTGAAGCAGGGGTTTACAAAAATGTTTCCAACCAAGAACCCCAAATATGCTGATGATTAGAAGATCCCCTTCCTAAAAAGGCATCTATATGTTCACGTAAATCATCTATATTGAAAGACTTGTTTTATATTACAAAAATATTATATATTGAGATAATAATAAATAATAAAAGTTGTTTTTTTTTCCAGAATAAAATGGTTTTATAATATTATATAATATAAAATGTTATAGTGCTTATAGTGCCTTTTTAGAAAAACTAAAAACTTTTGATTTAAAGACTGTCAACAGAGTATATTTTAACTAATCTAATGAAAATGTATTCATCATGTATCTCAATAAATATCATGTCAACTTTGACAGCACTACTTTTTTTTTTTACCCTGCACATTTTCACTGACTCTAGTTTGAATAGCTGTAAGATGTTGTCTTATGTTTTTTCTCTCTTTTCTGCTAGAAATTCACAGTACGTTCCTGGAGGAGGTTCAAATGATTGATCTATCTCCAAGCACATCTGAAGTTCAGGACCTTTTTTTTAAAAGAAATGATGCAGTCTCAGTGTTCAGCTCTGTGGGCTCTACATTGCCAAATTCAGACAAAAAAACAGACACTTCAGTATAAACGTTTTCAAAACAAGGTTAGCTGGTGAAGAAATTTAGATCTTTTTGGAAAGCTAAGCTTTATCAAGTGTTCCTAACAGCGCATGTCTTATTGTCCATTTTTATTATGATTGCAGGTTTCATTGATGGTCTATGTCATAAATGCATCCACAGCACTTCTCCAGGACCCCTTCCACACGTGTGCACGTTACAGACTGTCTCTCTTGATCTTGAGAATGAAATCAAGAATCTATCCCAAGAAATAGATCAGAACAAAGTCCTGAAGGCTGCTTTTTATCAAATAGCAGAGCTCACCCACAGCCCTTTGCGTTGCTCTGCAGGACATGGCCCGACTTTCACCATGTTATCTTTTTACTCTTCATGGTTTCCTGCTCCCTTTACGGTCAGCTTTAGCTCTGCAGAGCCCGGACGTGAGCTTTCACAGAGAGACAGAGCCTACAGGAGTCGTATCTGAGATTACCTACAGGATTGTGTCTCACATCTCTTCACAGTATATACCTTGTTTGTTTAAGAGCCATGCAGCTTTATTCAGGTTATTGGTATCTGTTGCTGTTATTGTGCACAATGAGGGATGTCCTGAGGCAGAACGAGTTACTTTCCTCAGAGTATTAAACTACTTGAAGTCTTCAGAGCATTTTTTTATCATCGTCTACACAGTCTGTCCCCGAGCTGACTCTCAAGATGATATTTATCTATTAGACAGGATTGAACCCTTCTGGGGCCTTGTATCATCTCTGGTCAATTCGTCCAAGCTATGGCAGGAATATTTTCACTTTCCTTCATCCACAGTGATTGGACAGGTCCCTTGTCAGTCTCACTCTCATTTGTCCCAAAAGGCAGCGGACTATTCTTTTGAAGACGCTGTGTCCTCATTTGCTAGCAGCGGTGAAAGAGGATCCTTCAGCCTGTGCACAGGGATATTTGCTGCATTCACATCCTGGAGACCCTCTGATGAGCTCTGTAGAAATTATCTCCAGCCTTTTGTCCAAAAATCAAGGTCCTGTTGTTGTATGTTTACCAGAGAAAAATGAAGAAGTGCCAGTAAGCGTTCCCCCTCTCCACTTGATTGAACAAGTTGCACAGTGTCATACAGACAGCAGAGGAGTTAAAGTTACTGGAACAGTAGCGCTGTTATTGATGAATGTGAAATGATATAATAAATTGGTAACACTTCACAATAAGGTGAGATTTGTTTATATTAGTTTATGTAGTAATTAACAGCAGCGAAGAATAAACAATGCATTAATTAAGCCACTTGTTAATTTTTGTTAATGTTAGTTAATGAAATTACAGTTGTTCAAGGCATTAGTTAATGTTTGATTAAAATGAACTAATATTAAAATGCTGTAGAAGTATTGTTCATTCTTAGTTCATGTTAACTTATGTTGTTAAAATAATAAACCTTACTGTAAAGTGTTACCAGTATATTAATATTATGTATTCAAATTAAAATATAACAGTTAGAAATCTTGCTTTGGCAACTAGCTAAAATAAAGTTAAAGTACTAAAATGAAAAGGTAAATTGAAATAAAAAAAAACAAACTGATGAAAAATACATAAAATGGATAAAACCTAAACATACACTAAAATAAAAACGAAAACAGTAAATATAAAATGGTAAAGCTACTGTCACAGCAGTGTAATTTTTGATGGCTGAAATGAATTCTAAATATTCAATGAAAATTAGAAATGTTGTTTTGGTAACTCAACAAGTGCTACATTCAAATAAAAAACTAAACAGAAAAATATGATAATAAGATTTTATGTGATGTACTTGCGTTGATCAGATGGTCTAACCTGGGTTGTCAACCAATTAAAACCAAAAACACTTTAATTAATCCTTGAAATAATTGTTTACTGAAATAAAATGAAAGACTTTTTTTTTTAAAGACTTTTATATTTTGACTTGTTGCCAAGGCAATATTTCTGATTTTAAAAGTGTACTAAACCCAAAACTGGAGTACAAACTAATAAAAAATATGATAAAAAAATATTTAAAACGAGAACTACTTAAAATGACAAAAAAACAAAAGTACGAAAACCTGAACTAAAATGAAAATGTAAATATTAAAACTGATTTCAAATTTTAGATAAATTTAAGCAATGCTTTTTAAAGCATGCTGCTCATATTGTTAAGCTCAAAGTACTTAATTTTTTAATGTAAATACTAGCGAATGCATAGAGCAAGTGCATAAACTCCATATAAAACCATGGTTTCCTCCTGATTGGTGGTTTCGGCTCCGAAGGTTGCTGTTTCAGTTCCTTTGAGGAGCCATCTGTCACGGTTCATGGGTGCACAATCTCATTCTTGCCTGTTTTGTGTGTGTGACTGATTAGGTGTGTGTGTCTGGGTAACGAGCAGATTGGGTACAGCTGCGGCTCGTTACCTAACACTATTTATGTTCCGCTAACCTGTCTTGTCTTCGTCAGTTTCTCTGCTTGCTGTCCGGTTTGGAATACTTCTGTTTGAGGCTCTGTTCCCTGGAGTTCCAGTCCTCTGTCCGCTTCCTCCGGTGAGGTTGGATTCACTCGTCTCCAGCCGTTTCCCACTGCAGTCCCTGTGTCACTGCATGCTGTCTCCAACGATCTTCATACTGGGCTCCAAAGGACTGCTGAGCTTGCTGACCATTTCTAAGAACTCTCTTACTGAATTGACTTTGTCAATAAATCTTTTATCTGCATCTGCAAAAATGTTTCCTCCTTATTCACTCGTTACAGTAGAAACTGACCATAATGGAAGCAGCAGATGTAGCAGACCTCCAGAACTTCCTGATGAGTCACGCTGCTCGTATGGATCGCCAAGATGGCCAAATCGCGGAGGTGAGACACGGGATGCGGGAAGTAGTGACACAGGTGTCCGAGCTCTCCTCATTGGTACAACAACTGACTCGTCCCGCTGCGCCTGTTATACCACCTGCTGCCCCGAGGTCAGCCTGAGCCTCGCTTGCCCACGCCGGAGAGATACGGCGGTAAGCCCAATATGTGTACAGCATTCCTGACAAAATGTTCTATGTTTTTCTCACTGCAGCCACAGACATTCGCTACAGAGGAGCGAAAGTGGCGTTTGTTCTAACCCTAATCACAGGAAAAGCGGCGTTGTGGGGCACGGCGGTGTGGGAGAATCAGCAGGAGTGTTGTTCTTCTTTTCAGAAACTGTCGGACGAGATGAGAGCAGTGTTCGATCGCGCTGTGGCAGGGAGCGAGGCAGCTAGACAACTCGCTGATCTACGGCAAGGTGATAAATCCGTTTCTGACTATTCTATTAAGTTCCGTACTCTAGCGGCTGAATGCTGCTGGAATGAGGAGTCGCAGCGGGACATTTTTCTGCACAGACTGAGCTCTCACATTCAGAAAGAAATCTGCCTGATGGAATTACCGACGAGGTTCGAGGGACTCACAGTGAGTGATAACACCTTTGAAAACATGAAGCGCTTCGTTCCTCCTGTTGCAGACATCGAGCCCATGCAGGTGGGGAGAGCTCGGCTTTCCCGGGAGGAGAGAGAGCAACGAAGGAAGAAGGGCTTATGCTTATACTGCGGTGCTGCTGATCATATGCTCGTGGATTGTTCAGTAAAAGCTCGAGCCCGGCTGCAGGATTGAGGCTGCGGTCGGGTAGAGCAAACATCAACAAAGCCTCATCAAGCACTCTCCTCCCGGTAAGACTGCAGTGGGACAATCAGGACTTGGAATGTCGCGCTCTGGTGGACTCTGGAGCTGAAGGAAGTTTTTTAGACTTTTCATTTGCTCTTAAGGCTCGCATTCCTGTTGTTCCTCTGGAGCTTCCCCTGACCGTAAGAGCACTCAGTGGACAATCACTACCTAGTGTCACTCACGCCACACCCACTCTGACTCTTATCACTTCTGGCAATCACACGGAACGAATTTCGTTCTATCTTACTGAATCTCCTTTGGCTCCCGTAGTGTTGGGCCATCCTTGGCTCGTTAAGCATGGACCGACTGTGAATTGGGGTCAGAGTATTGTAACGGCTTGGAGTGAGAAATGTTATGCTTCATGTCTTGTATCTGCTTGTGCTCCTGTCTCTTGTGTCTCGTTGCAGAATGAGGTGGTGAACCTGTCAAACGTGCCCGCGGAGTACCACGACCTGAAGGATGTGTTCAGTAAGTCCAAGGCTGCTTCTCTTCCTCCTCACCGTCCTTATGACTGTGCTATAGATTTAGTTTCAGGAGCTTCTCCGCCTAAGGGCAGGTTATATTCGCTTTCTACTCCTGAAAGGGAGGCCATGGAGAAATACATTTCTGATTCTCTAGCAGCTGGGCTCATTCGACCTTCCTCTTCTCCAGCCGGGGCGGGATTTTTTTTTGTCGCTAAGAAGGACGGTTCCCTGCGACCTTGTATTGACTATCGAGAATTGAACAACATCACGGTAAAGAATACCTATCCTTTGCCGTTGATGTCTTCAGCTTTCGAACGGTTGCAGGGAGCATCCATCTTTACCAAATTAGATTTAAGAAATGCTTATCATTTGGTCCGCATTAGGGAGGGAGATGAGTGGAAGACTGCTTTTAATACCCCCAGAGGGCACTTTGAATATCTTGTTATGCCGTTCGGGTTATCAAACTGTCCTGCGGTCTTTCAAGCACTTGTTAATGACGTGTTGAGAGATATGATCGATCAATTCATATATGTCTACCTGGATGACATATTGATATTTTCTTCTTCTCTCCAGGAACATGTTCAACACGTCAGGCGAGTGCTCCAAAGGCTGTTAGAGAATGGGCTTTTTGTCAAGGCGGAGAAGTGTTCGTTTCATGCACAGTCTGTCTCATTTCTCGGGTACATAGTGTCGCCAGAGGGGGTACGCATGGACCCCGACAAGGTTAAGGCTGTGGTAAATTGGCCATCCCCTGACTCCCGCAAGGCCCTGCAGAGGTTTCTCGGGTTCGCCAATTTTTACCGGCGTTTTATTCGCAATTTCAGCCAACTAGCCGCGCCTCTGACTGCCTTGACCTCCATCAAGACTGCGTTCAGGTGGTCGAACGAGGCTGAAATCTCGTTCACCAAACTGAAAGGTCGCTTTGTTTCGGCCCCAATTCTCCGAGCCCCTGATCCATCACGCCAGTTTGTGGTGGAGGTCGACGCGTCGGAGGTGGGGGTAGGAGCGGTGCTGTCTCAGCGCGCTGCCTCTGACGACAAAATGCATCCTTGTGCTTTTTTTTCTCACCGTTTATCCCCTGCTGAACGTAATTACGACATTGGCAATAGAGAGTTGCTGGCCGTTAAGCTAGCGTTGGAGGAATGGCGTCATTGGTTAGAAGGTTCGGGGGTTCCCTTTATAGTTTGGACCGATCACAAGAATCTCGAATATATTCGATCCGCTAAACGCTTGAACTCCAGGCAGGCTCGTTGGGCATTATTTTTCGGACGTTTTGATTTTTCCATCTCTTATCGTCCGGGTTCTAAGAACGTTAAACCCGACGCTCTATCTCGCATTTTTGATCAATCTGACCGCCCGGCGTCTCCCGAGTGTATTATTCCGGAGAGATTGGTTGTCTCTGCTGTCACTTGGGAGATCGAATCGAAGGTCCGTAATGCCTTAGAAGGGGTAACGCCTCCGCCTGGATGCCCAACGAGTCATTTATTTGTGCCGGAGGAACTAAGGTCTGATGTTATTCGATGGGGTCATTCTTCTAATGTGGCTTGTCATCCAGGAATTGGACGCACCATATTTTTGGTTAAACAACGGTTTTGGTGGCGTGCCATGGCTCGTGACATTCGAGAGTTTGTTTTGGCCTGTTCAGTTTGTGCGCGGGGTAAGACTTCCAATCGACCTCCAGAGGGGTTACTTCAACCGCTGTCGGTACCTTCGAGACCCTGGTCCCACATTGCGCTAGATTTCGTCACCGCCCTCCCGCCCTCCCTGGGCAATACGGTTGTTTTAACCGTAGTGGACCGGTTCTCGAAGGCAGCCCATTTTATTCCCTTGCCCAAATTACCCTCAGCCAAGGAGACAGCGGTTACTGTCATAAATCATGTCTTCCGCATTCATGGTCTCCCGGTGGACGTGGTTTCTGATAGGGGTCCTCAGTTCGTATCCAAATTTTGGAGAGAGTTTTGTCATTTACTGGGGGCGACTGTGAGTTTGTCTTCGGGGTTTCATCCGCAGACTAACGGCCAAACTGAGCGGGCCAACCAGGATCTCGAGAGAGTGTTACGATGTTTGGTCGCACAGAATCCCACTTCCTGGTGCCAGCAACTCTCATGGGTTGAGTACGCACATAACTCTTTGCCAGTGTCGTCCACGGGCCTATCGCCTTTTCAATGCAGTTTAGGTTACCAGCCACCTCTTTTTCCCAGTATGGAATCCGAAGTCGCGGTTCCCTCCGCCCACGCCTTTGTCCAGAGGTGTCACCGTACCTGGACGAGAGCCCGTGAGAC
>JAUCNO010001004.1:1202278-1220236 GCA_032353835.1 Enteromius viviparus
GTTTGGAATACTTCTGTTTGAGGCTCTGTTCCCTGGAGTTCCAGTCCTCTGTCCGCTTCCTCCGGTGAGGTTGGATTTACTCGTCTCCAGCCGTTTCCCACTGCAGTCCCTGTGCTGTCTCCAGCGATCTTCATACTGGGCTCCAAAGGACTGTTTGCTGAGCTTGCTGACCATTTCTAAGAACTCTCTTACTGTATTGACTTTGTCAATAAATCTCTTATCTGCATCTGCAAAACTGTTTCCTCCTTATTCACTCGTTACACCATCATTGTGCCCTTGAGCAAGATACTTACTCCCAGATTGCTTCAGGGGAACTATTATTGTTATAAGTTCATGGCACTGTTCTCCACATGTTGTGGCCTGGTCATGTGGAAGTAATTATAATCTAATTCTAAAAGTCAGAGCTTTGGCCTATTGGTAACACATATGTGCTCTGCGCTGCTCGATCCAACTTGTGATGTTTCCCCTCCTCTCCTCATCATTTCCTGACCTTTCTCTCTATCCATATCAAATGATATACAGGTCTAAAAATTTTTTTAAAAATTATATATATATTTTTTTAAGCAGGTTAACATGGTAAAAATATGCTATAATGCTAGGGGTGATCATTACTAAGAATAATTTTATTATGAAATATAACTGTGCATTTAAATTATGTAGCAGGCTGTCATTATTTTCAACAGGTGAAGCTGAGTGTTCTTTCTTTCGGGTCTACTTGTCATCAAGATGCTGTTCTCTCGGCATTAGACAGCGCTGTCCAAAACAGCCACTGGTTAGTCCTAAACAACTGTCATCTGCTGGACTGCTGGGATGTCAGAGTTATGAACAAGTTAGCACAAGTAGTGTACAGCACTACAAAAGGTGACTTTAATAACCATGCAAGCTACACCAACAAGACTTCATTATTTCATTCTAAACCTTTGACAGATTTGGAGAAGATGGCCAGCTTCTAAATGCTGGAAGTGCAGATAGATTTGGGCATGCTCAGTTTAGGCTGTGGTTCATAACCAAAGCCGTACTCTGTCCCAGGTAGGCAATGCTCTGATAATTACACATCATGATGAGTAAAATGTCTGCATTATGATATAAATAATACGTATTTATTTCCTTAATGCATGTGCGTTGAGAATGATTCATGAGCGAAAGTTATTTATGATATATATGAAAATAATATAATTTCTTCAGTAGACAAATATCTTTTTAAGCAATGTCTAGGGTGTTATTGTAGGTAATGCAGTCTTTCTAAGACAAAAAACTGACTAAACTTAAAAAAAAAAAAAAAAAGCTTGTGTTTTCTTTTAAGAGAAAGTAAATCAGTTGATTCCGTATGTAGCACTCAAATGCTCTCTGATGTGTATAATCTATCATCTGATACAGTTTTTGTTAGGATTAGAGCCCTGCACTTGGTGTGTGAATCCTTCTGGGACCTGAGGGATGAACTGTGCTCATTAGTAAAACAGACGCTCCCCTTCTCCTCTCATGAATTCACCGTAAAAACTCAGTGTGCCGTCATGCACTCTGTCCTGCTGCAGAGACAAACATTCAAACACCTGGGACAAGGGCGGCTTTACCATTGGTGAGGATTTCAACAGATATCGATGTTACAAAGTTATAAAACATTCAAACTTTTTTTCCATTTATAGGACTCGGGAAGATCTACTTGCTCTGATTAATGCACATGACTGCATAACCCAACACTGTGACTCCACTGGAGCATTGGAGTACATAGCAGGTACTGCTGGGGCATGAAATGCTTTTAATTGAATCGGCCCTGATTCATTATGAACTTGTTGATGGTGCTGGTTGATCTGTTCTCTCCACAGGTCGTCTGGGTTATGGGAGCCACGTGTCAGACCATGCTGATCTAGCAGCTGTGCAGAGTGTGATCAGGGCATCTCTAAGAGATCCTTCTACATTATGGGGGCATGGCCAACACATTCTCTCAGATTTTATTAACGTTACAGGAAGATCTGATATGCAAACACTCTTTTCAAAAATCATAACACTGTAAAATGCAACAACATTAAAACAATAATAATAAAAATGCATATACTTTGTATTCCACACGTTCATATTTTTACAAAGCTGGGAGCCAGTTGAAAGACTTGAGATGTCATATTCAGAGCGTTACTAGCAGCACAGACCCATCCATTCTGGGCTTCAGTCCAGGTATGGCAAGTGAACTGGTGAAGCTAAGAAGTCATAGACTCTGCGTTCTTCTGCGTCAATCACAGAATATCTTTGCTAATGTCAGAGTCTTTTAATGCAAGCTCAAGATTGTCCAGACTGTAGGACGGCTTGGGAAAGGCTGCTAACTTTACAAGACAAGTTGAGAAAAATGGACATTGGCATGGAAATGGAATCTGCTTCTCTTTATCCCATTGCATTGTTTCTTCCAGACAGAGCGGGAGCATCTGGATACGCTGGTGTCTTCTCTCCTTTTAGACAGTTTTCAGGCAGTTAAATATAACATGACAAGCTCCACTGCTGTGTATCTAACATCATCAGCTCTCTCACGTCTGGAGACTCAAGCAGACCAGCTTAGGTCATACCTGTGGGAGGAGTCCTCCAGTATTACACCTCGTGTTTATCGACTAGCTGCCTTTCTCAATCCCAGAGGCTTTCTGGGAGCATTGATCAGACCTGCAGCCCACATCCAACACAAGGATATCAGTCTTTATGGATTGAATTTTAAGGTAAATCACTTGTTTATTACCAAATCAACTGGAAATGTAATATAAATTTGTTGGGTAAAAGGTGCTTAAATATTTAGCTTGAGTATGAGTGTCTCATATAGGTTGGGCATCTCTTTTTGTATTTATTTATTTTTACAACCCTGTTATTCTGATGAAATAATAAACTTATATTTGTTATGAATTAAATATAAATATTGTTTTTTCCTCAAGCTATTTTTTTCCTCACAATATCGTTAGTGAAAGAGGATGAACAGCAACTGAATCTAGCGACTCCTAGAATAAACCCATGTCTAATATAGCCTAGTCTTGCTGACTGAACGTTGGCTAAAAGTGGAATCAGGACTTTTGAAATCGTCATCGGTTTGGTTGAATTATGCAGGATTTTGATGTGTTTTAGCATTCCGCCTGGAAATAAAGATGTCATGATCAACCAATCAATCAAACTTTATTTATAGAGCACATTAAAAACACTGAAAAGTGGACCAAAGTGCTGTACAGAAAGAAAAATAAGAATAATAACATATAAAAAGACATAAAATACAACTAAACATAAGAGAGCACATAAAAGTAAGAGCCAATCGTTTCTGTTTTGTTTTTATTAAAACAAAAAGAAATTCAAAGCCACCCGTGCGTTCATTTCATACAATCAAGAAGAGGACTGACTGTGTCATTCTTTCAAAGTGGCACATAAATCTGACCATCATCTGCATAACAGTGGAATGACAAGCCGTACTTCCTGATTATTTAGCCAAGGAGGAAGAGATAAAGAGAAAACGAGAGGGTGTGCGGTACCCCACAAGACAGAGGAGATGATGAGGACACAGAATCACCACAGCTGCCAAGTTTGCTTAGATTCTTTAAAATATGTATGAACAAAGCACACTGATTGGTCAGTCAAACGGCCTCATGGGGGGGGGCTTGGCCAGTGAATGCTACCATGGATTCCAGACCTTCAGCTGTCACTCTGAAGGTCTGGTTACATGACACTACATATAACCAGACATTTAGACTGACAAGACATGTTCTGGACTTACTGCAGCTTTAATTGGCCAAGGACTGACCAAAGAGCCTTCTGACCGACATATAAAGCAACCAGTCACAGTGTTTTTTGTTCTACGCCATGTTTAGGGGCATGCAAATGTCAATATTCCCACAATAATAGATCACAATGCAACCAATAAATCATTTATTCAAAAATGTGATGCACGTTTACAGCCTTAGATTCTATGCTGTAAACTTCCATGAGCGGGTTTGGTGTTCCTATAGTTTTTTTCCCAGCTGAATTCTGTAGAATTTCGAAATTCTTTCTGTAGAAAGTCAGAAAATGACTTTAAAGCTTTTGAAACGGTTCCCGGTTTTGGTGCCTTTTACATCAAACATTCAGCCAACGATACATACAGTAGGCATATAAGTAGTAGTTTATTGAACATATAATTCACACTTCAAAAATAAAATGTATGATTTACCCTGCGTGTTTCTCATTTGGTTATTTAGGTGCTTCATGATACGGTATCAACCACTTCTCCGCCCATAAGTGGTGTTTGTCTGTCTGGACTGGAGCTTCAGGGGTCACTGTGGGATCCAGGGTCTGGAGTTCTTAAAGACAATGAGTCTCCAAACCTTCCCCTTTTCCACTGCTCTGGGTCAGTGCAGAAGAGAATAGAAGGGACAGGATCGGCTGCTCTGAAAGCTCACACTGTGATTCCTCATCCCAGCTTCTGTATTGCTGCCCCCTGTATGTAGACAAACACACTGCAAATGGAGGTCAGGATCTGTCTGATAACAATGTTATCATTCATGTTCCACTTGCAACAAGGATCGATCCAATGCTCTGCGCTATGAGGCGTGTTAGGTTAACTAGCACCTTGAGTAAGAAACACAATTACAAAATATTTATCTTGCAGGTTTATCTTTCTTTAAAGAAAACTTGGAAATATTGATTATCATACTTTTTTTGGCATTACAGTACTTCTAGTCTTTATTGACCCTTTTTTGTCATTTGTAGCATTTTAGTATGTGAAATGAACTTGTAAAATAAAACAGTCCATGAGGAACTAACACTATTAAAAATAAAAACATGTTGGCTCAAACCAAGGTTTCTGACTTTTGGACATGTACAGTATGTAGAGTTTAGTTCAGGACTTTGACACTTGTTTTCGTAACAGCCTCTGGATCAGCTTCCTCCTCCTCAACACCTTAGAGGTCTGTGTGGGTGAAGCTCACGAAGCCTGTCAAAAACATGTCTGTGTCATATTTCACCCCACAATCAAAAGATAAGAAGTGATATTTCACAGCTGCTGTTCATTTGTGCTTGTACACTTTTAAACCTGGTCAGATGTGTCTGGTTAATGCGGGTCTTGTGTCCAGGTGGGATTTGTGAATGTTATTAGATAATGTTTGGGTTATTAGCTAATGAGCTTTTTGCTAATTTAGAATATTATTGAATGCATTTTATACTTTAATGTAAAAAAGAATGTAATTAATACATTCTTTTATGCATATAGGAATAAGCCTTGCTATTTTTATTGGGAGACTATTAGAGTGAAACTCAAGCTTAAGCTGCCTTTTCCTACTCATTAAACTGATCTGTTACTGGCTGAGACGCCTGCAGGAGCAGAACAACACTAGAGACTCCTCCAGGTCGCTGAGGTGAAGAGACGTGTCCTGTTGCTCACCGAGTCCCTGAGCAGATGGATTGGAAGGTAGACTTTCACCTCCTTCCTTACATCTCTCTTTTCCCCTCCTTTTCTTTATCACTATTCTCTGGTTATTTGTTCCAGTTCCTCTCCGGCATGCTGTTCCTTTTCACACTATAGGATGAGTTGTACTTGGGTTTTTCTCTCCTTTGGGATTCTGCTGTGTTTGCAAGCTGAACGCTCAGGTGCAGAAGACGACTGAATTCGAAATGATCACAGTCTTACCGGTGAACAGGAGAAAATAATGAACCACTGCCCTCTTTTTTCACACTGACTTAGTGCATTGTCCTTCTGCAGACACACACTCTCGCGGGCTCTTGTTTTTTTCCATGCTGAAACATTATCACATTGTCCCTATTAAAGCATTCCTGGCTTCCAGAATAATATATATTCGGCTGTTACTTGTTATTACATCTATGTTAAGCTTGTTAAGGAGATATTCACCAACTTAACGAAAAATCTGGACATTTTGTATTTTAACATTTTAATTTTATTTAAAACTTTGTTAAAAGTGAACAACGTTAATGAGAGATTGCAAAGAAATCCTTCCAAAGCATGTATTTACATAATTACACTTACAAAAAATTTAGATTTTAGACCTTTTTGGAAATGTACTGTAACTGTAAATGAGAGAAACAACTATAGGTCATTCAAAACAGCGAACCTCCGTGGTTTTAAAACAGAGGAACCATAATGTGCTTTGTCTAGTATGTTGTTGGTACACCACTGTTTGGATGCTGAACTAAAAAATAAATAAATACATAAATAAAATACAGTAACCGCTGAAAACGGCAAACATGAGACAGGTGAGCAGGCCTTTCAGAGTAAAGGGGATTTCCCTTTAGAAATTGTGCATTATCCCGTCCAGCCCCCTGGTAACAGGTAGAGATCTCCTAGAATCAGCTGCATTAAGAAAATGCATTAATATATTTATAACATTACCTTGCATTTACTGACAATTTTTCGAAATTAAAGGACTGACTGGACTAAAGGTCCACACAAGCGAACAATATGGTCTGTTTATTATAATCCCAAACGCGGATTAAATTCTCAAGCGCGTGATAGCAGGATTGATTCTGATTGGTTGTCAATGTTTTTATCATTCCTCAGTTGAAAAAAATGGTACAGTATATAATATATATTATATGAAGCTATATATGATATTGAATCTCTGGGATGTTACATTTAAAAATTCATGGGTATTGAACATCTAAAAAAAAGAAATGATGAAGAATGTTATCGAACCAGTCAAATATTTATCTGCAAAGGCGTACCCAGTAAATAAAAGAATGAGAGTTAGTACATGTTTTAAAGTGGCAGCGTGACTCAGTTATTTGACAGCTTTCATTATGGTGTGGATGGTGAAATCCAATATCGGTGCTGCAGGTGTGTGATGCTCTTGAAGAGGACGACAGCATCGGTTCGTTCTGACAGCCTGAGCTTTCCATCTGCCCTGAGGCACTGATTTAACTCAACCTGTGACCTCTTCTCTTGTAGGTCAACTCATCCAGCACCTGAGAGGAGAGAGGGGTATTAGAGCAGATTTTCCTTGACAGGTAATCGGGTGTTGCTCAGGATGGTGCCGAAACATGTCTTACTAAACCTTTCATTGGGAAATGTCAGCATTTAATGGCACAATCTTAAATCCATCACAAAATACTTGAAAGGCTTAAAACACAAGTCTCATGTGGTTTTCATTTGCCATAGCTGGACTCGTTTCTTATCTTTTGAAAACGTTTCATCACTCGTCCTTTGGCTTTTTTTAGTAGACATCTTAACATTCGGTTACTAAATCATCTAACATTAATTAATGCTAATTTTCATAATTTTCTTCCTGTTATAAAAAAGCCCCTTCAGATTAGTTTAGTTAAATAATTTTGCACCATTTGACATCATTTTTGTGAAAAGTATTTGTTAAAAGCTATTACTGAAATATGGACAAATATAGTGTCAGTACAAATTAAGACGGACCTACTTCTTCCAGCTTCAAGGTGAACAGCTGAAATACAAGCAGTCCTTGGGAAAAGATCTTTATGAATTCCTATCACATTCAGTACAGACTTTACCAGACGATTGCAGAATTTTATCTGCTGTCACCTAAGTTGCCTTTCACGGCTAAATCTGCTGCAGGTCATTCTCACACATTGAAATCCACGTGCAATCGGCCCTTCACAGGGAGCTTGATTGACAGAAGAACTACCATTTTGTCTGACAAACCTGTTGAAAAAGCAGCATGTGATGGTTAGGTATGTTTTAAAGCATAGCAGTCCTTAGCTGGCTGCAGGCGTTTCCAAAAGCATCGCTGGCCCACTATGATCACAAGTTCTGTCATTACCAGCATAGTTTAACTATTCAGTCTTTGCCAAAAGCATAGTTTAAACGAATGTTCGCAATCAATGTCACAAACATACGTGGTATAAACTACAGATTTGGACCTGTGGTTAGAAGCATACTGTAGTTTCATGTTAATAAGATGTATAGGTTTTAATAAATACATTCTTGTGCACAAGAAGCACAAATAGAATCTGTATCTCCTATTTTATCTAAGTATAAAATTTATTTTAATTATGTATTTTTGAGCATCCCTTCTAAACGTTGTTTTTAAAAAGTGCCTGTGATGCAGCTGTGTTTGGGAAAAGGTTATGATTGTACTATGGTGGTTAATCAGCGAGTTACGCCGTTGTTTGGGAAATGCACCCCTGGTTAACTCCTGCTCAGGACCAGCTAAAACCAGCTCTAAACAGCTGCCATGCTTCAAAACATGCTTTTCAACAGGGAAACAAATCAGAGAGATCTGTCATAACACATTAAAAAGCCAAAAAATTGTATTTATTGTTTGAAGTGAAGTGACGTGAGGCTTATTGTGGTGACCCATAATCAGAATTTGTTGTCTGCATTTAAAAACTTATTGAACACATATAAACACACACACACACACACACACACATACACACACACAGAGCAGTGGGGGTTCAGTGCCTTGCTCAAGGGTCTCACTTTTGTGTCATGACAAATTACTGTACTGCCTCAGTTGACCAGCACATGAACCAATCATCTGTTTATATTAACTACAGGGAATAAAGATGAATAAACATCAGAAGGTATGTTATTTCCACCATGGTTCAGGTTCTTTGATTGGTCAGATTGCCTGTCAGTCCAATTCCTAGCGAAAGATGAATTCTCAGAAAAGTGGAAAAACATTCATGAAAATAATTTCTCTGTTCTATTGTAAGCCATTAAGGTAGATGTATTCTTAGTTCATCTGTGTTTTATATATTTGTATTTGTTTTAGAGAAAAAAACAGTGGATACTCTGAAAAATGGTGCTACGGTGCCAAACTGTTGAATATGAAAGTCTTTTTGTGTTTTCTTTCCATACAAAAAGTATTCTCGTAGCTTCATTTCTTTATAGTTGAACCACTGATGGAAGATGGACTATTCTGACGATGTCTTGCATGCTTTTCTGGACCTTGATAGTATTATTTCCTTGACAGTCACAAGACTCCTGGTTTTCACCCAAAATATCTTAAATTGTGTTCCAAAGACAAACAAGATATTGGAGGTTTGGAACACTGCATGGGGTTAAGTGATTAATAACAACATTTTCATTTTGGGGTGAAGTAAATCTTTAACTCTCAAAGCTTAAAAAAGCCATCTTCTTTGAAATTCCTCCATATATTCTGCAGAATAAAGAAAATCTTTGAGTAAATGAATACCAGCACTGTAAGAGTAAAAGTTTCATTTTATTTAATTTAATTTGTCATTAACTTGCATTTAACCCAAAACAGTCCTTTAAGTGCACAGAATCCCACTACTGACTTCCTGTTACACAGAGAACCACTGATATTAAACATCACTTAATTTCCATGACAGCGGATGTTTAATGAGGTCACTGAAGTCAAGTGT
Organism: Enteromius viviparus; assembly: GCA_032353835.1. Classification (NCBI taxonomy): domain Eukaryota; kingdom Metazoa; phylum Chordata; class Actinopteri; order Cypriniformes; family Cyprinidae; genus Enteromius; species Enteromius viviparus. Next base: position 1,211,576 of record JAUCNO010001004.1, read on the forward strand.
GATTGACAAGGCCATTCCCCACCAACACAGAGCCAATCAGAGACTCCACACGAGGATCTAGATCATTCCAGCCAGCCACGGTGGGAGGAAGAGTCCGACGGTCCCCAGAATGCACACCAGCACAAACATCCAGAGGAATATTCTATCAATCACCATGGCAACGTATTTCCAGTCTTCCCTCACCTGGTGGGGAGAAAGGAGATTCATTCGTTTCAGATATCATAATATATTTTCCACTCGTGTCTTTCCCTCTCAGAATTGATTTTTTGGATGACTACTTTCCTGTGAGACCACAGTGTTTTCTGTTTTTTGTAGCATTGCAAGAACAGTTATAAAAAAATAATACTAGTATCAAAGGCCAGTTCAAAGTGCCTCAGAAGAACTTGAGGAGAATCTCTTGCTAAAGAGGAATCTAATGTTTCAAGGTTCTTATTGCCTGATTTTCAATGCTTTTGTACAGTCTGTTTACCTTTCAAGTTCTTTTGTGTTTGTGTTCATTTACTTTTACTGTATCTGTATATTACTTCATCCAAAAACAAATTTATTTACTCACCATCACGTCATTCCAAAGCATATGATTTGAAACAAGAATGAGTTTTATTTCTTCAGCACAATGACAGAAGAAATCATATTTTACCTGAGCTGTAAATGTAAATTTGTAATTTGTAGAGTTGAATTTGATTTGATTGAAAAGATTGCATACTGCAAAATAATGGCACAATTACAAGAACTGATGATAGGGTTAATTTTAGTGAAACATAAATACATAATTCAATCAGAGAAGTCAGATTTCTGAACGGTTGAGTTAACAGTTTTAGTCATTGTGACTAACTGATTAAAATCGAGGCGATAATTTTTACTGAATGACTTATGCATGAAAAGCTTGTGATTACATAAGTTCAGATTCAGTTAATATGAGAATGTTTTAAATATAATATACACTTTGTTTGTCATACAAGCTTTATTATTATTTTATTAAACTTTTTGTCATTTTTGGAGTTCTTTTTGAATGAAAAATATCAGTGTGAACTAGGTGCTTTTAAGTGATTACAATTTTTACTTTCATTAATTTATATGATGTGCCGATTAATTAGTCTCACATCAGTTTTCGCTGAGGAATCACCCCTCAAACGTCCTTACTGTGTTACAAAAAGCTGCTTTCAGAAAGAGTGAGTGAATGAGTAAATGATTCAGTCAGTCGTTCAACTGATTTGCTCAGACTGATTGAATTAAACGTGAAGCAAGTGTCTTAACGAATGACTCGCTGAGTCCTTAGCTCACTTGATTTGTACAAAAACGTGGATTCATTCAGTAACAAAAACTATTGTGTTTAAGTATTGCTATATGAAATCAGCATTACGTGCCGTTGGGCGGATATTTGGGAAAATCAACACATGCCCATGTGATTTGGCTAAACTATATAATTTCTTCCGGGGTTTTTTTTTTTTTTGTCTTCAATTTTGGAGTTTTAGGTGCGATGTGTTAAATGTGTTCTTTTAACATATTTTTTCCCCCATTAATTTTCTATTTTCCATCAACTAAACGCAGTATATTGGCTGCCCTACTTTCTAAAAAGTGCTGGGTAAAATATGGACGAATCCAGCAATTGGGTTGTTTTCAACCAACAGTTGTTTAACCCAACTGCTGGGTCAAAACAACCCAACCGCTGAGTTGGTCAACATTTTACCCATTTTACATTTTATCGAAACATCTCCTTGTGTTCCCCAAAGAAGATTTGAAATGTCAGTGATTAACCAGTGACAGAATTTTGATTAGTCCTGAAGTTGAACCACTCTTTTAAGAAGTAAGACTTACGGAAAAGTCTGAATCCTCTGCTCTCAGATGGTCAGCGATGTACTGAACTCCTTCCAAGGCTTTGAGCAGGGACTGCGACAGATTGCTTCCCGGCTGCGCTGCGTTCAGATCAGTAGCGCTGTCACTGTTAGAGTTGAGGATCTGAGCGTTGGGCAAGTTATGTCTGGTACACCTCTCGGCCTCCTCATGATCAAGCTTCTGCAGATTCATCCCCTCAGATGTAAGACGGTGTTGACAACTCCCTGCTCCCAGAACGCTCACTTTGGCTTCCATGAAGACGCTCTCAGCACTCTGGCCTGGGATATCACAGTCTGTGTGCTCGGCTCCTTCCTGCGGGATGGTATGTAGCAGAGTACCAAGGATAGTGTCTGGAAATGAAGCTGTGCTTGAAGCAAAGATGCTGTTTGTGTATGCGCACGTATAACCGAGGGCCGGCATTTGAACCGTTTGAGACGTTTCCTCTTGCAGGATGGAATACTGGCTGCTGGGAGAGCTGCAGAAAAACATGGGTTTTTGGGAAGAGTCCCGCTGAATTTGATCCAACTGGGCAACCGATGTCACATCCAAAGAAGGGAGCGGACTTTGTGGAGAAATATCCAGAATGTTGTTCCGCAGAAACATGGATTGTGACGCCATTGGCTTGTGCATCATCTCGATCAGTTTCCCACAGTTCCTCTTACCCGAGGCAGGCGGACGCTTCATGAACAGGTAACGGGGAACCAGGTGTAGAAACAGCTGGCGGACCCAGTGTGGCATGCTGTGCGTGCGGGACGAACGGTGGTGGACGTTCAGCACAAACACAGTGATGATGATGGAGAGTGTGACGAAGATCATGGTGAACAGGAGGTACTCGCCAATGAGTGGGATGACTAGCGAGGTCGAGGGAATAATTTCCGTGATTAGCAGGAGGAAAACGGTCAGAGAGAGGAGGACGGAGATGCACAGCGTGATTTTCTCCGCACACTCTGAGGGAAGGTAGAAGACCAGCACTGTCAGGCAGGAGATGAGAAGGCAGGGGATGATTAGATTGATGGTGTAGAACAGTGGCAGACGTCTGATGATGAAAGAATAGGTGATGTCTGGGTAGATTTCCGTACAGCACTCATACTTCTTGATGTTGTACGTGCCGACGGCGTTTACTATGACCCACTCCCCGCTTTCCCAGTAGTCCATCTGGTCGACGTCACTGGCCATGCTGACCAGGTCGATCTTGGCCTGATCGTACGTCCAAGAGCCGAATTTCATTTTGCAGTTTTGTTGGTCGAAGGGAAAGAAGGTGACATCGATGCTGCAGGAGCTTTTATAAATGGCAGGAGGTTTCCACTTGATTCTGCCATTGTAAAACACCTGGGCTTTAGTCAAGTGAGTCACTGCAAAGTCTCCGTCGGCGCTGCAGATGAAACACAAAACTGTCAGACAGAACCTGTGATGAAATATCGGTGGAGCAACGTGAAAGACAGCTTTAGTGCGTCAGTGTACATCACAGTGAGCCAAACCATCAATAAGCTGGCATGTCTTTTGACACGTCTTTTTAACCATCCAGCTGAACTTTCTTCCTAAGAATTTAGGATAATTTATTTATCGTAGTCATCTGGATACTCCTCTGAAACACCTGAGTCAAGCATGTTTATCCTCGCTGTCTACTTTAAATCTCTTCTTTTAATCACTAGAAAAGTCACAGGTCAGATTGTAGACTTTATTTATGATAACAAACAGATTTATGATAACAAATTTCTGTCTGGTTTTTAGCCACTTAATACCACAGAAAGAGTGTAAGTCAAAACTACCAATGATTTGCTTAGAGCAGCAGATTCTGGACAGCTAATATTATCCTGCTTGATCTGAGTGTGGCCTTGGATACAGTCTCACATAACATCTTACTAGTTAGGCTGGCTTCCCTGGGAATTACAGGTACCTCTACTCTCTGTCTTGGTTTAGATCACATCTTTCTGGATGCACTCAGTTTGTCCAACACAATTTTAATCTGGATCATTAAATGTTACCGCAGGTGGTCAACAAGGTTCCGTCTTGGGTGCTTTGTTGTTTACACAAATTTACACTCCTGCATGTACCTTGAAAACCTCACCATCTGTTTTCCTGATTCAACCATGTATGAGTCTGAACCGTATGAGGTCAAGGGCCTTTAGTTATGCTTCCCTTTAATTGTAGAACACTCCTCCCCAGGACATCCGCAATAGCACTTTATTGCACTTTTAAATCTCATCCTAAAACGTATTTATTTAAACAGGCTTACTTTTGATTGAATATACGTGGATTAATGTTTTATGAATGTTTTAATTTTTTTACTGGTTTAGTGTTTCTTGTTTTGTATGTATTTTTGTTCTTTGGAGTTCCTTTAGTGCCATGAAAGGCGTGTATTAAATGTACGCTTCATATTGAATTATTCATATTATTGTTTATTATTGTTTTTTTAAACGTACATTTTAACAGTAGGTTTTTAAAACCAACAAGTTATACCACATTTCTGGTCAGTAATTGTAATGTATAAATACGATTTTCTTTAAAACCTCAAATTTCCTTTAGTGCAACCAAACACAATGCCCCTTTATCAGAGCTCCCTGTAATTTCACTGCCTTCTACCAGGTATCTTGTAAGGGCAGCACAGATCAATACTCCTATCAACCCTCACAGGCTAATTCCCATGTCTTCTAGTTATCACTACACGAACAGAAGACATACAGAATTAAGATTAAAGGGGGATTAAAGAGTACAAATATTATGCCCCCGTTTTCTCTGTAAAAGAGTTAACAGCTACCGAAAGTGCAGTTGGCAATCAAACAGAATCAAATGAACCCCTTACAATACTGGAACTGCATGAGGTTAACAGTGTTTGAGGATGTAGATTTTTAAGAAATGGATTTGGCTGAACTCCGGATTGTTAACAGGCTCACACACTTGTTATAGAGCACTATATCTGGTCTCCAGATGATCTCGGAGGGGATCCTGATGGAGGTGACATTCTCATACTCCTCTGGGTTCCAGCGCAGCTTGTAATCGTTCCACTCCTGCAGGGAAACATGTGCGCTGATCACCGCTCACAACCAGCAGGTATGACAGGGGTGGAGAGTGAAGCAACAAGAGCCCAGTTCCAATTAAAAATCTCATTAATGCCCAATTACAGGCTGCTTTTTGATTAAAAAAACTACCTGTTTCACCCAGACGTTTGTGGTCATCATTTGATTCTTCTCATCCTGATTTATCATGCCGCAAAACAAAACATAAGAGAGAAATAAGCTGGGGAACTCTACAGCAAGCATACTTTGCACATGTTTAAAAAATAATACACTTAAAATTTTCTGTCAAATTAGGATGTTGCTGTGCTGGACTGCATCTGAGACTCACCACATCAATGAGCTGAGCAATGGACAGGCCAAAGTGGACCAGAACCACATCTGAGATGTTTGCTACTGGACGAGACAGCTTGTTATAGTTGCTAAACAAAGATTGGAGGAGTCTTTCTTCAGCATGGGCACGAGCTGGTGTGCTGGAAATCACTGGTGAGAGAATAAAAAAAGAAAAGTTTCACAGCGCTTGCTAAGTCTGAAAATATATGATAAAAGTGTTTCCATTTCAAGCTATTTTTTTTAACATGCAGAACATGTGGTTTATTATTATTTCAAATAATAGTTATTTTAATTTTAGCATTATTCTCAAAATAATGTTATTATATATAGTATTATTAATATATTTGCAGGTGTGTTTTTTTCTGAGCTGCTCTCACTCCCCTCATTTACACTGAATCAATACATAAACAGGAAATCGGGTATTGTGTAACTGCAGCGAGTTACTTGTAAAGTTAAACTGAAGGTCAGACTTTACCATATGCCAGCTGCAGATAGACAGAAAAAAGAAAGAAGACACTCCACGCTGCTCTCATCTTGTCCACCTTACTCCAGATGATTTGCCCACTTTGCAATAATTTTCCCACCGGAATGAAAAACTACTTCTAGTTGCGCTAATGAAAGTCAAAATTCCATTAAAAATAAAAATCCCTGAAAAGGCCCGTAGATCATCTATCCTTAAACTGGAAAAACACCCCAAAAGTGAAAGTTAAAAAACAGCCACCAAAAGTCATTCCGTGTCCAAACCTCTTGTAAAAGTGTGGGGTTCCTCAGAATGCCTCTCTAGCTGTCATTAGACTTTTTTCCCTCCTCCCCCTATCTCTCCTACCTTCCCTCTCTCTCTCTGTGATTTGCTGTTTCACTCTCAGTATCTCTCCTCTCCGGCCCCTCCACCTTCCAATCTCTGCCTATTACGCTGAGTAGATGTTATGCGCTGGAGGCTGCGCCTTATACATGAGAATGTGTCACACAGAGAGAGAGAGAGAGGGCAGGAAGGTATTGATTGGACAAAATCCTTAAAATAAGGTGGCTAAATGCATGTTTTAAAAGTTCATGCTGTGTTTACCTGAGCATGAATGGTTTTTAGTTGCATTTTTCTATTAATTTATTTTGCTAGACTTTAAAGAAATTTAAGATAGCAAAAATCGGGAATCAAAAGAGCAAGCAGGAGTGTGTGTAAGAGAGAGACAGGACGGAAAGTCAAAGGAAAGGAGACGTAAACAGACTGAAATATGTCTGGAAGTGATGTAGCGGTGCAGATGAGCAGTGGCAGCCAAACTCAGGATGCTTTCTGCCTATTAATTACAAGAAGAGACGTTCAGCGTTTGTCCCTGATAGAATGAACCTGTGCTGTTAGAGCTTAAGATTTATTTATTCATTAGTAGAAATAGTTCATTCAAAAATAAAAATGAAAATTATACTTATATGCATGTTTCGTCCCAAAAATTGCATTATTATTAATCAATTTAAAAGATACTTAAAAAGAATAGAATTATATGATATATATAAATATATATATATATATAAATGATTACAAAATTGTCATATTTGGGTAAACCAGCCCTTTGAGAAAATTACAAGGCTTTTATGCATGACATACCTTTATCATATATATAATAAATATTACTGTTTTAAAAATGTTATAAAAGCTATTCAGTTATGACATTTTTATATTAAGTCTTCATTTATAAAATATGAAAAGATACAATAATAAAATATTATCGATATTTCTGCCACCCAAAAATATTATTATCATCATCAAATATTTTTACAATATTAAATTATAGTTTTTCAGGTTTCTGTAAACTAGCCCTAAAGCATGTCTTATAAAGAACTAACCGCTGCTATCAGGTGAAGATTAGCATTTTAAAAGAGAGTAAATAAAATATTTATCCATTCTGTTTCCAATCCAGCACACACCTGCAATCCACCAAGAGCCTATCCAAGAAACTGATTAACCATCTGTCAGGAGAGGCAATAAATCAGCCATGGATGACCCCCAGTTTCCTTATGAATAACACAGATATGAACTGGACATGCAGAGAAAGCTTGCAATACATTTTCACCATGCATAATAAAACACTTGTGAAATGCGACATGTGAAATGTTTTCCCCTCACAGGTGACTTATCGCTTTACCTAATAGCAAGACTGCGTAACCTATTTGTTTATCTACAAATACTAATTGTTGGACACAAACCAGCTGCGAAAAGCTATTTTCTGGCTGTGAAAGCATCCCTGGTCATCAACATTCATAATTTGTTTCATCAGATGCCATTTGCAAATGCCCACAGAGAATGTTGTCCTCCACGTGAATGAATTCAACCTTGAATCGCAATATCCAGACTTTCATTAAGGTGCTGAGAGAAAAGACCTGGCTGAGATATCCTTCTCTCTCTCTCTTTCTCTCTCTCTTACTCTCTCTCACACACACACTTAAACTCAGACATTTAGGATCAATATCATTCTATTGAATCTGAAATTTCCACACCCTGAATGCTTATCTAATGTAACCGCTTGTAATATCTTGTCAGCTTTGATCAATATGCGGATATGACTTGAACCAGGATTACATAAGAGAGAGCAATTCAATGGTGCTTTAATAGACAGAAATATGAGTTTAATATACCGAATTGCATCATATAAAGCTAAATTCATGCTCAAGAGCACAGAAATAAAACAAGTGGACTCCCTGAATGTCATGTTTTTCCTTGAACTTTTCTGAACTACTGCTAATTGTTAATCAATACCTTGGTAGATCTTATTAACCAGTCACGACACCTGTACACTTGTCAGCCCTCCGTAACCCATCACTGTTATTTTTGCATCATGGAATCAGAATAACATGCAAGCAGCACATCTGAGCCCGTGGATGACCTCTGACCTCGGCAGTGCTCCGTACTATATGTGTGGTCAATGACATGAGGCTCGTCTTTTGTCCTGTCTGTTAAAGGAATCGAATTGTCATAATTTCCTCATCTGTATGTTGTTCATTTGTTCATTTGCTGTTTTAGAGCTCTTACAGTTTCTAAAAAAATTAATACAGGTTTGGCTGACATGAGGGCAAATGATGGCAGGATTTTCTTTTTTGTGTATTTTTATATATAAAAATAACAGTGTTTAATGAAAATAAAAATGCTGTGGTATACAAAGATGTACACTATTCAAAAGTTATGGCTCAGTAAAAGTTGTATTTTTTCTTGAAATAATGCATTTTTTTATTTTTTTGTAAAGTTTAGTAATTTGATAGTAAAGATGTGTATTGTTAGAAGATTTGTATTTCAAATAAATTAAAATAAAACATAATTAATTAAATTTAAACGTGAGGGTGTGGGATTGCGCACTTGCTAAATTATTTATATTATATATATATTATATATTATATTTATTTCTGCATTTACATATTTCAATGAGCCCCGATAAATGCTTCTTAATAAGAACATTGTTTTCTCAATACTTTTCCTATACAACTGTGAAGGAAAGAG
>JAUCNO010001004.1:1236470-1247022 GCA_032353835.1 Enteromius viviparus
GGGCAAAAACCTCCTTCCCTCAGTCAGAGCATTAAAGATGGGTCATGGCTGGGTCTTCCAACATGACAATGACCCAAAGAACACAACCAGGAAAACCAAGCAGTTTCTCTGTAAGAAGCACATCAAGGTTCTGCAGTGGCCTAGCCAGTCTCCAGACCTAAATCCAATTGAAAATCTTTGGAGGGACCTGAAACTCTGTGTTACTCAGTGACAGCCCCGAAACCTGACAGATCTGTATGGAGGATTGGGCCAAAATCCCTCCTGCCGTGTGTGCAAACCTGGTGAAGAACCACAGGAACTGTTTGACCTCTGTAATCGTTAACAAAGGCTTCTCTACCAAATATTAAAATAGTTTGACTCAAGTGATCAAATACTTATTTGACACAGAAATTCCCAAATAAATTGTTAAAAAATCATACAATGTGATTTACGGATTTTTCTTTTTAGATTCTGTCTCTCTCAGTGGAAATACACCAGTGCTGAAAATTGTAGACACCTTATTGAGTAAGAGAACTTGCAAAATCACAGGGTGATCAAATACTTATTGACCTCACTGTAAATATAAATATTCGAGAATCCGAGTTCAAATAGCTGATAGTTTTTGAGCTATTTACTCTATTCTCTTTTCATAAACTCTGCACATCTTTTTCTAGTCTCTCCAGTTTTTACAGGACACATGCAAAATTCTTGTTATTGGAGCTGGTGGACTTGGGTGTGAGCTGCTCAAAGATCTGGTACAGTTTTTGTTGTGCACAATACAGATTCTTGTTTGTTTAGTGTTTAATGACAGCTGGAGTACTCTATACCTTGTAATTACGAAGAGGCTAATTGCTGTGTTTTGTTTTATCATGCTCATGTGTGGTGCAATTTTATCACCCAGGCCTTGTCAGGTTTTCGGCACATTCATGTGGTGGACATGGACACCATTGATGTTTCTAACCTCAACAGACAGTTCCTCTTCAGGTTAGTCTTTGTCAGCTGTCTGTTTGAGCATTTTCTTGTTCTTTTTTTTTATCAGTGTAAACTGATCGCTGTTGTATCTACAGACCAAAGGATGTGGGACGACCAAAGGCAGAGGTTGCAGCAGACTTTGTAAATGGCAGGGTCCCCGGCTGCAATGTTGTCCCGTATCCTTTAAAGTGTATTAAATTTAGGATTTTCGAATTCTAAAACATTGCTTTAATTGTTACCTCAAGACATTTTCATTTTTGGGAATGCTTCAGTAGGTTTTTATTTTCTTGAGCACATAAATCTGCACATTAGCGTTATTTCTGAAGGATCATGTGTTGATGATATCTTGAGTAAGAGCAGCTGAAAACCAGCTCTGTCATCAAAGGAATAACTCACATTTTAATATAGGCAAAGGTAAACCATTTTTTTTTTAAAGTGTAATAATATTTCATAATATTACAGTTTAACAATATTTTTGGAGTGTACATGTTATTTGTATGTGTGGCAGTATATTTGTATTTACCTTAATAAACAATACAGGCATTTTAAGAAAATCCAGGACTTGGATGAGACATTTTACAGGCGTAAATACCCTATTTTACTTAATTCAATAGTATATGAAACAGTTTTGTCCTGCATTGTGATACTGTTGTTTTCATAAATTATGACACTTTCTGGAGGCAGGTTTTGCTTGGAGATCAGTGTAATGTACCTTTTTTTGAATTATTATAATTAATTTTGCTGTCTAGAATTTCACATAGTAGTCTGTGGCCTGGACTCTGTTGTCGCCAGAAGATGGATGAATGGGATGCTGGTATGTGTTTATTGTCCTGAACATTTTACAATCTGTCTGTTTAAGTGCATAGACCTAAAGTCCTCTCTATTTCATTTAAATAAAGAGTTTCTATTCTTTGAGAAGTTATTATATTATAGCTTACATATATCTATTCACATAGCTAGAAATATGAGAGAAGTTAGTGTTTGTTAATGTACTTAAATGTTACCAGATCTAAAAGTACACTGGAAATTGAATGTAAAAGAAAGTTATTATAAAGTGTTGCCTTGTTCTGTCTTTCTCAGTTATCTCTGCTGATTTATGAAGATGGTGTCCTAGATCCCAGTTCCATTATTCCATTAATAGATGGAGGCACAGAGGGCTTCAAGGGCAATGCCCGAGTCATTCTTCCAGGCATGACAGCTTGCATCGATTGCACCCTTGAGCTCTACCCTCCACAGGTGCACACTGGGATTTTGTGTTAAGTTAATTTTTCGAAAGCCTTTTGTCATACTCATTTTTGTCCCCTACACAGATAAACTTCCCTATGTGTACCATAGCCTCTATGCCACGGTTACCAGAACATTGTGTTGAATACGTCCGCATGCTGCTCTGGCCCAAAGATAAGCCTTTTGGAGGTGCTCGAATTCATAGTATCTGCAAAACAACCCATGCGTATTTGGTTATATTGCTGCCAGTTAGCCTGCTACTATTTCATATTTGAATGTGTTTTTCTCAGATGGGGTAGCCCTAGATGGAGATGACCCAACACACATCCAGTGGGTGTACCGGAAATCTCTGGAAAGAGCAGCAGAGTTCAGCATCACTGGGGTGACTTACAGACTCACCCAGGGTGAGTGAAAAGGGCCTGCCAGAGGGACTTTTGTAAAATCCTCTCTTTGCAAACCATTTTGATGGAGACAATGTCCGTAAATGTACTTATTGAATGATTTATTTAGCAAGAATACATTAAAATCTATCATGGTTTCCGCACACAAATCAGGCTGTACAACAATTTTCAACATTGATTATAAGAAGAAATTCAATTCAGTTCGTTTGTAGTTTGTACATATAGATGTGAGGTAAAGACCAATTAATGACGTAATCGAACAAACAGGGAACATTATAAATAATAGCAGAGTTCGGTAGTGCTGTGTGTTGTTCCAGGGTTGGCATCATCTGAAGTCCTCTGTGGGGTTGGCATCATCTCTTCTTAAGTGTTCTTGATCCAGGGTGGAGCTTTTTAATTCCTAGTTACCCCAGGATGACAATCCCATGGCAGAACTGAACAAATAGGAACAAAATTGGCATAGCTGCTGTTCAAACTAAGAAAATGAAGATTTGTTAACCAGAGCTAAAAGAATAATAATGAACATCTGATCAGATATAACTGCAGTAAAAGTTAAGATTCATTATTTGAATGCTTGGCTAAAAAATTGTGTCTTTAATCTAGATTTAAACCGAGAGAGTGTGTCTGAACCCCGAACGTTATCAATTACATTAAATTAAGTATGTGTACTTACTTGCAGTGCTTCTTTACTATTCTCACTAAATGGGTTAAACCCTTGTAATGAGGCCAGTTTTAATGAGCTGTTTTATTAATCTCAAGTCTTCTCACAAAAAAAATTGTGGCTGGATAAAGCCTTCTGTTAAAGCACATCTGTTGTTTGTGTCTGTTTATGAATATTGCTGTGATTCTCATTCCACCACCAAAAAGAGCTTCTCTGGATAACAGCTTAGCGTAGTAGCTTAGCAGCTAAATTCACAAAATCCGCAGGGGTGTTTAGGATCTCTGCATTTTCCTGCTAACAATGTTATCGTTCATGAATTTACACGTGTCAGCAAACTAATTAAGTAATTTCCTCCTTGCTGTTTTTTTGTCAACAGACATTTAGCATTGCATTTTCCCAGCCCTGTACTGCACATGCCTGAACGGCTCAAGTCAACTTTTTCTCCACATAGACCATCAATGCATGACTTTTGTGGTCATATAAGTCTGTGATCAATTCTTCACTCTGTTTTGCTCGGTGTAATCTGTCTGTAATGTTTCCATCTCCATGTCTCTCTCTCTTTCACTCATATCACTCTCATCTCTGTCTCTCTCTCTAGCGCTCATCATATTCCCATGTGCAGGAGTTTCCTGTCTAACACTATCAGATCTCTTATCGGGACAAGAGGTGTTTTGCTAAATCTTCACCCTCGCCTGCCTCTCCTCAGTTGTTATATCTCTCTTAGTTTAGATTAAGTGATCCAGCGGCTCCCGTATCTCTGTTTTTGCCGCTTCTGCGTTCTTATCCCTCACGGTCGCACACATGATCAATGTTATCAGCTCTGCGTGGCAGTGATAAATTATGCATGCGCTCCAGTCAATGGCTGAGTTGTGGTTTGGTGGAGACACAGCAGTGATAGCGAGTCTTAATCAGCACCTAAAGTGAGAGAACTCTTAACGTCCACCCAGAGGGCCGTGAAGCGCGCCGTGGCTCTTTAAGAATGACTTATGAGGGAGCCGAGGACTTTCAACATGTTAAGATTGTCCTATTGTGGCCATTGTGGCTTTGAATCTGAATCATTCCTGGAATAGTTCACCCAAAAAATTCATTTATTATTCACCCTCATGTTGTTCCAAACCTTTAAGATCTTTAGTACACAAATTGAGGTGTTTTTTTGATGTAATCTGAACTTTCTGACCCTGCGTAGACAGCAACACAACTACGTTTAAGACCCAGAAAGGTCCCGCGTGTGACATCAGTGGTGCAACTTTTAAATTAAAAGCATATTTATAATTAGCATTTATATTTTTAACAGATCTTACAGGTGCTTCTGTTGGTTTAGAGCGCCTGCTGTTCTTTTTTTCCCCCACATTCTTCTTGTTTTCTCTTTTCTTCTGTTGATTTCCCAGATGCCTACAGGACGTCTCAGTTAATTTCTAGTTTTCTGACTTTTAAAGACATTAATGGCTGTATGAAGTCATTTTTCCTTGTGCCAATTTATTGTTCTGATTCGAACCTCTGAGGTGATGAGAGTCTAGCTGGATGCCACGAAGAACTGACACTGACTCTTTATCAGTGATTCTTTGCAACTGAGTGATTATCAGTTTATATTGGTGATACAAGACAGAAAGTCTCATCCGGCTACAGCACACAGTTATATATATATTTATTTAATGTTTGTTTCTATGATTAAATCATTAAAAATGTAAGAATTATTCAGTTAGTTATTCATGTATTTATTAAATTCTTGTTAGTAAAAAAAAAATAATAATAAAAAAAAAATTAAATAAAAAAAAAAAAATATATATATATATATATATAAATACACACACAAACACACACACACACACACACACACATATATATATATATTTATATATATATATATACAGATGGTCTGGGCTTTTATTCATTTATTATTATTTATTCATTTAATTATTTTTGACACATACAGAGTTTAAATGCAATTAATTCCCTATGAAATTACTATCACATTTAAAAATTTAGTAATTAATAACCACTAGATCTTAAAAATGTCATGGACAGAAGACTTAAATGGACATTGGTATAAAAAAAATAAAAATAAAAAAAAAGTTTTGTCAGTTACTCCAGCTTACCTTTTGGAAAATTAGGGTAAAAGAAATGTCAAGTATAGAGAATGAAATATATAAACTGCACACCCAGGTAGAGTAATAAAAAAGAAAAAATCTCAGAGGCTCTTTTAATCTCAGTCACTCTACAGTCGCAGTGTATGGTCCTTTTCACAAAATTGGATAAAATGATTCATATACCACAATATTGATCAAATGTTTCAACATAGTGTCTCATGACAAGCTATTATTTCCTCAGCCTTGTGCTTCCATCTCAGTGATGTTCTGTGATGAAAGAAATAATGACAACATTTCCAACTGCTTCAGAAGGCGCATCATCAAAACATGCCTGTGGAGGTCAGCGTAATATTTAAAATTAAATTACAGCTGAAAACACCAAGTCCTCTTCCGATCTCATGTTTTTTTTTGCTTGTTTGCCTGTGTTTCTTGGGGTTATGTACTGTTTGAGTCTCTTAAAGGCCAGATTCCAACCTGTGCCACTGACTAAGTGCCACATTTTATCTGGAAAACCTTTTTTCTGGCATTTTCAGGCTCTAAACCTTTTTTTTTTTACCACTTTTGTCACTTTAGAAGCGAAGGAGATTGTCCTGAAAGCTCAGATTTTAGCGGGAGGAAGAGGCAAAGGAGTGTTTGACAGCGGCCTGAAAGGAGGGGTGCATTTAACAAAAGAGTGAGTACCTGCCTAGACCTATTTTCCAAAAAGAATAAATCCTGCTTTTCTGTATTTCATTCCTCTTAAAACCTCTGTCATTCGTTGACACCCTGTGTATCTCCCCCCAAAATATAGCCGAAAATCACTCTACCCTCAGCATTTGCGATGTCCTTAAAACTCAGTTGAAATGCAGAATGATGGATTCCTCAGCTGAACAAATTATAAGTGTTATAGAAACTATAAAAATTTTGTGAAAAAACCCTTGAGAACGAGGGGGGCATTGAAATATAGCCATCTCTGAAAACTTTACCAAGCCATGAGTTTTCCTCAAGTAGGGGCTGATTTATGACTGAATGCCTGGGTCGTGTATCACTGTCACGTAGTGTACTTTGGCATTCGGGATGAAGAGAATCGTCCAGAGACAACACTCTGAAACGCAGCCTGATCTGTTTTATCTAGCAAATGAGCACAGTGCTTTTGTGGCCCTGAGAGATCCTCTTGAGTTTGCTAGAATGTGTTTCTTAAACTATAACTACTATGTTTTTTGTTAGCCTGTACCATTGTTATTTGTAGTACAATAAAATGATGATTCAGAGAGAGAAAGAAATACGTGATCAAATTAGCCCAATTTAAACCTGCATTACTAGCATGAGCACCACAGCTCTTTATACTAGCACACATGCATTAACTGAATAAAAGAGCCTGTGCTTCAACAAATAGCGACCCTATAGGTCAAGTACCTTATTACGACCTATATTTACGTTTTAAAACGTAAGCACCCTCTAGTGGTCAAAAAAATAACGACCCCCTGTCGTTACGTTATTACGTTATTTTACGATGTATTATGAATAATAGAGTTTTATGAGCACATGCGTTTTCTGGGTTCGATCACGTCTCGTTTTATAAGGTATCACTCTACATACCGCTATTGTACAACCTACACACGCTTATTGGTTGGATCACAATTGCAAAAAAATATATACTTTGGAAAAACTCGGATCCGCGTTCTATTTGATCAGGTATCACATCAGTGTTTCCTGCAAACAGGGCTGGGTGATATGGCCAATAAAAAACATCATAATATTTTTCATGTCAGTTGACAAGGATAATTATCAAGATAACTTTTAAATCTTTATTTATTTTAAGTTAGAAGGCAGCTTTTTGCTCCAAAGTGAAAGTTGTATCAGCCAAACAATTAATTGTGGTTTAAAACTACTCAGAAAATGACAAACAACTTAATATTTTTGAGTTCTGTAAACTTTTCCAGTTATTTTTCCTTACCACAATAAATATCCTGATAGATAAAAAAAAATTGGTCCTGGTTTCTGCATTTCTAATGAGTGATATTGTTTCAAATTAAGAAACAGATTTGTGTTTCTTGGGATATATTTTGAGCAGTTTGCAGTGCAGGCTGCAACATTAATAATGTTACAAAAATCTGTGAGTGAGGATGCAGATCTAAATTTATGTTCATTATCAAAAATAGTAACATATGTACAATTTAAAAATCATTTTTGAGTTTGAAAAGAAAAAAATAAACATTGGTCTTCCACAGTAGATCAACCACAATAAGCACGAGCCTCTCAGTACCATGGTGCAAATGCAGATGTGTGGTTTCTAAGGATTTGTATGAAAACAGTAGTCGAAATACACTTGCAGAAATATATATATATTATGTTGCTCCCTTAATAAATGCTACTTTAATAATATAATACAGTTCTATATGAATATTTCATAACATCATGGTGCAGTTTGTTACAGTAAATTCATTGCATATTATGGTGATTTGTAGATTAAAAAGTCTTTTGACTTCATCGTTCATGTTTCTTGTGTTTATCAGCACTGTTTAATGTGGTGTAAACTAGTTTATCGAACATTTATCAAAGTCAATTTATTGATGAAAATTATATTGCAGTAATTACCCTTATTGTTTTATCATCCAGCCCTATCAGCATTATCTGATCTGGGTAAAAATGACTGCTACCAATTGATTCTTCTAGTCAGAAAGAATTCCCACAACAATCCAGATTGTTCATTAATGCAGTTCATACACTGTTACACAAAATAATTGTTTTGAGTATCTTGAAATTGCTGTGGTTTGCACGTCACAGGATGGATCAGTGACTGGGGGTCACATTACACAGTATTTACATTTAAAAAAAAAATGCTGGATAACTTTTTCATTTACATAATGGATACACAAGAGTGAGAAAGGAAATCTCTTAAAACTACAAGTCCTCTCCCTGAAATTTCCCTACTTCTAGGTAACTCTCATTGGCTGTAGGTCACTGACTGTGTCATTTCCAGTCAAAGCTCATCACTAACAGGTAACGTGATTTAGCCTGGGACATATTTCCCTGGCATTAGTACCTACCTCAGATGGTGATGTTAATAATTAACACCATGTATCGTCAGATATGTTTCTGCGATCTACAGAAAACTGTTGGCAAATTAAAAACAGGACTAAAGTTATGTAGTGTATACTATAATCCTTTATCTTTTATTCCTTTTACTCCACAGCTGACTCCCTCACTGAGCTGAGTCCATTTAAAATGAATTGAGATGGATTACTGTGATGAATATTTTAGGTTTGTCAGACTTGTAGCATAGATTGTTCATATTAAAAGATTTTTTGATGTATAAATTAATAGTATTCTATAATTAATATTAATCTTAATGTTATTTAAAGAAAAAAACACTCTTCAGCTGTGATTTATTTATGATACAGCACGGCCTCGAGTACCTTATTGCTTTTAGAAAATGGTCACAATACGATAAAAATAGTAAAGTTTCTGTTTTTATATATATATATATATATATATAAGTTTAAATACAGTTTTTTCGCTAAAAAATACTTCCCGACAGCGACAGTAAAAGGTCCTTGCACAATGAAGGCCATTGGACATTGTTTTAAATTTCCATCCAAAATTGTTGCATGTTGGAAAATAAACACAGCCTCGCATTTTGCCACTCAGGTTTAAGGACATTGCATACTGAGAAATTAATAAAATAAAAATAAGCCTCACGTTGTGACAGTCAGGTTTACACATTGCCTTTGAAATGTTCACTTATCATTTTTTCTGCGTGATGGAGAATGTTCTGAACATGCCCCATCTAATGATGCTTAAATGAAAACGGAGAATAGATGCTCTTATCATCTGCTCTCATTTATTGTTTTAACACAATGTATGATATTTTCTCAAATGCATAAACTAAGCATCTGCTTAAAATGTCTGTTTTTCATCTTTTAGTTTTAAAACAGACTGATTCGTGGCTGATTTGAGTCTGAAAGCGTCATTACAGTGTAAACTGCTGGACATATAGATATTCAGAGTAATGCTTGAAACAGAAAACTAATAAATACAGTAAAATTCCCTCCTCACTAAGGAAACTGTAGGCTTTCACAGAACCGTTGAGAATCGTTGTGGCACTCCCATAGGCTTCCATAGGAACCCAGAAATGCAGAAGTAAAGCGTGTCATGGAGCGGCCAATAGTTCCAAACAACCAATAGTTGTTCCAGCATTGAAGTCCATTCATTTCAGTGCTTCTCAAGCACACTCGCCAGAAAGTTGCTGAAAATTACAGCAGTTCTTGGCATTTTAACACATTATTTTACCTCTTTGATATCTGGCCAGTTCATGAAATGCATTATAGTTAATATTTATTGTAGATCATAGGCAGTTATGCTATATTTGGAGTTAGTTAGCCTGAGAAACATCAAAATAGCGATCATGACCAGATGCTAGTTATCTTTTTTAAAAAAAGTTAAAACCGTTTTTAGTCTTACTGCAATCTTTCTATCTCCTTTAATAAAAATAAAAATTAACCCCTAAATATGACGCTTATTGTAATATAAATAATAAGCATATTAAAAATATATATTGTTGCTGTCTCTTCATGACTCCCCAGAATAAAATGTGATTGTGTATTGATAACCACGCTGACTATGTTTTACAATCAATGCACATGATTAGTTAATTATCACTAGAAATTGCTGCAAGTTTATTAAAACTGCTGTCTATTCTACTTAAACCCATTCAAACGTATTGACAGCGCGGAGTTGTTTGGAACTATTGTGAGCTCTATGAACCATGTGACCGCGAGGCAGCGAGATTAAAGAATGTCGCAACTCTGATTCTCAACAGCTCTGGGCTTCCACACAGACATACAGTACAGTATCAACATACATCATCTCTGCTTGAGAAGGACAGGAAAGCATGTGGTCTCAGAATTAAAGATGAAAGATACAACATAAAATACTGCATACTTCATACATACATCATTAAATAAATAACAAAAAGTTAATTCTGCCAAAATACATAATCCAACAGTTTTGATGCTATATTGTTTTGTTTTTTTACGTTGCTAAGGATATTGCTTTGTGATACAGTACACAGAACCGCTAAGTGAAGGTCATATACAGTACAGGCCAAAAATTTGGACACACCTTCTTATTCAATGTGTTTTCTTTATTTTCATGACCATTTACATTGGCAGATTCTCACTGAAGGCATCAAAACTATGAATGAACACATGTGGAGTTATGTACTTAACAAAAAAAGGTGAAATAAC
>JAUCNO010001004.1:1270837-1292569 GCA_032353835.1 Enteromius viviparus
TTAGGCACCGGAACCGTTTTAAAAGTATCGATTTGGCACCGGTATCGAAAAAACCCTAAACGATACCCAACCCTAGTCTCGAGATCCTTTGTCAATCCCACTGCCTCCCTTCCCCACTTTATCCAATGCTTTTCTTTGTCCTGTCTGAAAAAAAGCAGACAAATCTTATTCTTTTTTTTTAAGTATTTAGTTAGCAATTAAACATATGCAACTGTAAAGATTTTATAATGTTACAGAAGGTTTCTATTGACAATAAAAACTCTTTCTTTGATAATAAGTAATACAAAGTGTTTCTAGAGCAGCATATTTTAGAATGATTTCTGAAGGATCATGTGACACTGAAGATTAGAGTAGTTGCTTCTGAAAATGAAATGAAAACTTGCATTGCACAAATAAATGACATTTTAAAGTGCTTGTTTGTTTGTTTTGAAGCATGATTGCACAATTACCTGATTTGCATATGTTCTTTAGTGAATCAGGTGATAGAACACATGTAAATGATCATGAGCTCCCTCCTTTTAATGCTTTTGATCTGTCAAACTCATTCACCTGATCTTCTGAGTTAAGAGATACATTTTGTTATTTGTTCCCTTTTAATCAGTTCCACATATTGTGAGAAATTATATGACCTCTTGATATTGCTATGACATAATCGCATTATATAACTGAATTGTCTGGGTCTAATCAAGTGAAATGTTTAGTGTTCTCTGCAACAGTAGTTGTTTTAATAGTTAATTTTATGCTCTTATTGTGTTTTATACTTAAAGGAGTCATACAAAGCCAATTTTCCACAAGCTAAAATTATTCTTTAAGGTCTTAATTGAAAGTTTGTAATTAAAATAAAAATTAAGAATTAAATAAAAAATTCTCAAAGATAGATCTCATTTTACCCTGTCAAAAACAGCTCTTTAGAAATGACTTTGTTCTGTGTACTTCCCCATTAAATCTTCACAAACTCCGCTGACCCCGCCCCTCTTTTCCGAGGCCCTCTCAGAGGATCTTTTTTTAGTCGTATTCATAGTGAAACTTGCTAATTAACACATTATTAGGAAAGGTGCTTTGCAAAGATTCATTGAAAGACTCACTGCTTCTGTAGGTGAGGCTGGATCATTAATGATTCACACAAACATAAATGCATTTCGGTTGATCAAGGGCATGTTTCCCTTCAGAACCAAACATAACGTTAATCGTCTGCGTCTTCAGTCACTCAGATGTCGGGGGTAAATGACTACTGCCCTGTTCATTAATACATTCAACAACAAAACACCTCCATCTCTTAGGAGTCTTGCTTGTCTCTTCGTCTCGGTCTGATGACGCCTCACTCAGGGCGGGTCTGAGATAGATTGCACATCATTGATTCCCAAGAAACAATTTGCTTATGTACCCCTACAGTCCTCATCTATAAGGCTCCAGTAGTCTTTCATCAACATAAAATCAGAAAAGGGTGGATTTTTAGAGGATGTGTATATGCTGTTTTTTGTCTTTTTGCGTCTCTGGTCAAAAGAAAAGTTTACCCAAAAAGGAAAATTCTGTTGTTACAAAAACACAAATTAAGATATTTTTGATGCAATCCAAGAGCTATCTGACTTTCAAAAGAAGTAACTAATAGATATCACCATATAATTAGCCAGGTGAGTAATTACATTAAGAATTGCAAACATTTTTTTATCACAAGTTTTATGAAATGTTCATTTATGAATCTTTTTATTATTATTATTAATTACATTTTAAATAAAAATAAAATTTTGTTTTGTTGGAAAATGTTTTTGCAGTGTATAACAAATGCATGTTATACTAATAAATTAATGACTTAATAAATAAATGAATACAGTGACTGTGGAAGTGCAACACAACATCATAATTACAATAATCATAATTAATTATTTAATAAATTACAGCTCTAAATTTCTTCAATTGTAATTTCAGTTTTCAAATGAAAATCAGAAATCTTTTGAAGAACCCCCCTGAATCCTGCTGATGTAATCCCCGGGAACCTTTACCCCTGGCCGGGAATCCCTGATTTACATAATAATCTCTCACTCACACACGTTTCTATTGGGCTTGTAGAAATATTTACAGCAAAAAGAGGGCAGATCCCTTTTGGCTCTTGCTCCCCCACTGGGCTCAGTCATCCAGAAAGCACGAGACACAAATGTTGAAGGGAGTTGTGGTAAACAATGAGTGGTGTATTTGCCCATAGCAGAACACCCCAGAAGGGACCTTTATGAATTTGCTTCACTGTTATGCAATGGAATGATCAAATAAAAAATTAATGTTAAAGATGTTAATGTGCATAGGAGGACAGAGAGAGACGTCTTTTGCATCTCCATAGATAATGACTTTTAGTCTAGATTATATTCATCTTTATTGTCCTTATGCAGTGTGCAGTTAGCATCTAACCAGAACTGGAAAGATAATTATTATTTTGCAAATGAAAGAAAGGTTTCAGAATGCAAGAGAACAGTACTGTGCGGATGAAAAGGGCTATGAATAGAATGGGTCACCTAAACAGCAATGATAGTGTATGAACATATATAAATAGAGATGATGCTGTGAATTCATTAAATTAACAGAAACAGTAAAAATGAGCAGGATTGATGTAGTAATTATTCTACAAAATATTTTGTTAAATTGCTGTTTTTCATTGTTATTATATAGTTAATTATATAGTTTTTATTTGATTTGCAAAAAAACAGAAAATATTTACAATAAATATTAGTTTTTCACTGTGTATGATAAGGAAACTTAGATTTAATTTTTGTTTTTAGGTTTTTGTTTTTTTACAGTATGTGGAACATTATTATAATTATTTTTGTAATGCTCACACATTTATGCATCCTGCACCTTTTATAAGTAAACAAAGCAAAACATACTATATGTATTCATTGCTAAATATCAAGGTTCGGTTGTGCTGCTCTTAAATTGATTAGTGATAAGGCCAATGTTATTATATCCAATGTTAAAAATGCTTGGTGGCTATGAAGTTGTACTTGAGTCATACTATTGTTGCTGTAATATTTCTGCCCTCTTGTGGCTGGTTTTAAAATGCACAGCAAAGCAAAACTCATCAGATTACATAACTATGATGGCATGTCCTTAATTCCTTACATTGGTTGACTGATTCACTGCTTACACATTTGCTTCATTCATGCAGTGTTACACATTTTTGGTTAGGTTAATATGCTGTAATCCATTAAAGTTTTGCCTCAATTCTTTTTTGTTGTAATACTGTATCTTTTTGAACAGAATACAGTAAAAGCAGCAATGCTGTGAAATATTGTAGTTTTTAAAAGAACTGTTTTCTATTTAACATTGCCATTTAGCAGATGCTTTTTTTGCAAAGCGGCAAATGAGGACGATGGAAGCAATTAGAGATTTCATTCAAAATAAATCATAATTAATATTAACTAAAAATTATTTCACTGTTTCAGTGCTAATTAAAAATTTAATTACGACAGAATGTTATTTTAATTACATCATCATGTTTGTATTTAAGTAGCAATAACAGAAATGGCTGTGTCTTGATTAATTATGTATTTGTAATTATTAATTTCTTAGATCTGCTGTGCATTCAAAAAGTATTGTGCCTTCCACATTAGACAGGAAAAACTCTTTTTTTTTTTATGTGGTTTGCAAAAAAATCCAACGGTTATCACATTTGGGGGTTATGACCTATATACATGTCCTTCATAGGGCACCTGGACTCTATTAAGTCTGGTTGGTTGAGGGGTTTGTAATATGTCTTAGTGAAGGTGGAATAAATTTCTCACCTCGCTCAGGTTTCTGCTAAAAACACATATAGATGTACAGTTGCCTGCCCCAGGGGTGTAATTCAGAAAGCAATCTTTCATGATGAAACACCCCCTATGTGTCATAATCATTATTCACAGAGTAAACTATCTCTCTCCTTCTCTCTCTTGTCCCCTTTCTGCCCTTCTCACAAAAGCTAAAATAGTCTGCATTTCATCTCTTATATATGTATATCTTACATGCACATAGGTGACATACACCTAAGCAGTGTGTATCAGATAATACAGTTGTTGAAGTGTGTCTGATGCTGCGTATGTTTCTGTTTGTGTGCTTGCTGCAGTGCTAATGCAGTAAACAGCCGAGACGGGATGGATACAGAAACTGGAAGCGAGTCTGTTCTCCGCCACCGTCGAGAGCGGGAACGAGAAAGGACCAGACGGAGGAGAGATGAATGTGAGTGTAGCTCCTGTAGTTTTAGCATATGTGACCAAATCCCTCCTGCCCATGGCATTTACTTTTTACCACAAACATTTAACATTCTAGAGCAAAAGTGATATAATCATGGCTTGACCCTACCGTGAGAATGGCAAATGTTTTTTTTAACCTCCTATATGTAGGATATTTGCCTCATTAGTCTGCAAATACATTTGTCTTTACAAACCAGGGTCAAAAAGTCACCTTTTTGTGTGTTATTTTTGTGAATATTCCTGTATTCGTCTTTGTGTTTTTATGTGTGCGTTGGCTTGTATTAAGCTCATTTATCATCTCAGAGGAAAGTCTTAATTTATCCTTAATTACTTGCCATGACAGACTGAAACAACTTCATCTTTATTAAGTATGTTCTCACATTAATTTTACAGAACAACACAAATGAAGCAATCCGTCATTTAAATTACATTAAACAGAAACTCTCATTGTACACTTTATTTCCCTTTATTGCTTTGTGCTTTATTTGATTTTCCCTTCGTTGATTGCTCGGCAATAAATACATCAGTAGCCTGTACGATGACAAAAATATTACGTTTATTTACAACAACACGCTTTAACAGGAGAATCACACACCCTTCCTGTCGTCCATTCAGCGTAGTCCTCGCCCTAGCAAAACAAATGCTTTCTCACACGCAAACACACCCAGACTCTCGAAGTCATTCATCTATGTGTTTGTGACGGCAGCACGGTGCTCTCTGTTGGCCCATTAGTTCCCGCTGATCATTAATCAGTGTGGCTTAATTTAGCCGGCCAGTCTGGAGACAGTGTCAGTGGTGACAGTGCAACACTGAGTTCACAATTAATAGGACAGAAAGGAGAAACAAATATTAGGTAGGCTATACAAGAGGTACTGTTCCTCTGGGAATAGCCTGACAGAAGCTAAGGATTCTGGGCATCCAGACTGTATTTTGCGCTGCGCCCTGTTTTGATTTTCCAACAAAATGCAAAGCAGGGATGTGGATTTATGCATGCATGCATGTCTTTTTACCCAAAACACAAAAATGTACACAAGACATCCAAACAACTAACAATGTACTGTTACTGTACTGTTGTGAAAAAAAATAATAAACACATACATACTGAAAAAATAAAAGTATATGCAAGCTATATTTAGAGAACATGGAGAAAAGTTAATTCAGCTTAACGTTTATTTATATATGTATGCATTTTGTAATGGGCATACAACATACCCATTTAATATAAAGTATTAAAATATTTAGTATTCAATAAAATAATAATAAAGTAAATAAATACAATGATTTTATTGCCTAAGATGTAGATTGTGAAGAACAGTCAGGCGTAAGTATTTATGTATTTCAGACAGTATGTTATACTTTTATCCTCAAATCACTTTTGTGATTGCTGTTTGTGAACAACCTCCATTATCTCGTCGTGGTAATTGCACGTGGGTTCACTCTCGATCATGGGACGCAAAAACCGCTAACAGTCGCGCGCACAGCTGCTTTTAATGAACGACAGTGCGCGCCTGGGCGAGAGCGCGAACAGAAGGGGCGGGTAATAAATTCATATTGCGCGCTCCCGCGGGAGCTCTGTCTGTGCAGTAGTAGTTTATTTGTGCGCACCGGCGGAGAGCAGCTCTTCTCTCGTTAGCGCTTTCGGAGGTAAGGCATATTACATATTTTGTTAAAATAAACAGTCTTCAGTTTTTCAATTCAAATGTTTTGTAGTGTTTCAATAGAGCGAGTGAGCACGACTCTGACAAAAAAAATATCTACAGATTTATACGTATATAAACAGGTTTTAAAAGAATATTATTATTGTTTGTTTTTGTATTCAAATTTTTATTTATGTTTTTTTTTACCCCCATTTGAAGGGTAAGACTAAAATATATTAAGAACTAATTTTCAGTAGATTGTAACCTAATATATCATTATACATCACATGTGTATTGTTATATCATTTCTCTAAACATGGAATCTATCTTTAGGCTATAGGCTGCTCACACAAATAGTGGTGATGAATTGAGTACTTTATCATTTCGATGCTGGAAGTCATGCCTCTGTAAAAAATTGCTTCTCTATATCTAGATACATTAAGCTATATCAACATCGTTTGTACCTTGTTAGTTTGCCTTCCATCTCAAATGAAATATATAATATAAATAACGTTTTATTCTCCGTTTGTTGTGCATTTCCCTACATCTCTTCTGTTCTTCTGTCTGTCTTTTGTTAACCCAATTTACCAGTTTACATCAATATAATAGCAACTGCAAGTAAATCAAGTAAAAATCAAAAGGTATCACTGGCATGTGAGTGAGCATATCATAGACAGTATGAGAGAGCGATATCAGCCCGTTGAAAGAAGCGCTGGCCACCCGTCTCTCCTGGAGTGTTTCGGGTTCCACCAGAGGCAATATACAAAGCCCGGCTCACTGGGATGCCACCGGCTCACCAGAGCCTTCCAGCCAATCAGATGCCATCCTGAGGCAGAACCACGCCCACGGGAGTGTATGTTTTCTACTTTTAAAGTTTGTCACTCAAGGTTTGATCAAGCCATGAATATATCCACATATTTGGACCTCTTTTTTGGTATTTAGTTTTTACAAGGCATTGACAATCCTCATTGTATATGCATATATATGTTCGTTGTTCTCAGTCCCACGTGTGAACGGTCACTCTAAAGCAGAGCGGGTGGTGAGGGACACGGCCATGGCCTGTGACAGCGGCTCAATGATGAGCAGTGAGCTGGAGTCAAGCTCTTTCGTTGACAGCGAGGAGGATGAGAATGCTAGCAGGTTTGGTTTGGAATGATTAAAAGCATAAACGTTTTTGACATTATATAATTATTATTTAGTCTTGGTCCTTGGAGTATAACAATGTGTTCAATAATCAAAGTATTATTCTTCTCTCCTGTTTGTCTTTCAGGCTGAGCAGTTCCACAGAGCAGAGCTCTTCTTTTCAGTTAATGAAGAGACATAAACGCCGGCGCAGGCGACACAAAGTGGCAAAGATAGACAGGGTTAGACCTGTGTGTGCTGTTTTTTGTGGTTTACAATGAAAATTTTTGTATTATGGCTATTTGAAGGTTGTTTATGAGGACACTGCCTATGTCCCTGTAATTATAATGGCTTAAAAACATACTTCATCATGTTTCATGAAAATCTAAAAATGCACAGTTTCCTGTAAGGGGTAGGTTTAGGTGTAGGGTTATTGTAGGGCAATAGAAAATACGGTTGGTACAGTATAAAAACCGTTACGCCTATGGAGAGTGTGTGTGTGCGCACCTACTAACCATATTTTGGGGATGAATTTGTACCCAGAAAGATAGCTATCTCTTCTGCTTTTGTTTCCACAGTCATCTTCCTTCAGCAGTATCACCGATTCAACCATGAGCCTCAACATCATCACAGTTACCCTTAATATGGGTAATGTCAGCTTGCCTTGTACATGAACACTTAGAGTACATCACAAATTCCTCACTTACTCTTTCATTTGCACAGAGAAATACAACTTTCTCGGCATCAGTATAGTGGGCCAAAGTAACGATAGAGGAGATGGTGGCATCTACATCGGCTCTATTATGAAGGGAGGAGCGGTGGCAGCAGACGGGAGGATAGAGCCGGGCGACATGCTTCTGCAGGTAGGTTTTAGTGCCTGTAATGAAAGGTTTTGTGAATGGTTACTTCTAGTGCACCCCGGTAAATGTAACTGTCTTTGTTTACTTTGATGTTTTTTCAAACCTATATGAACTATTTTCTTCTGTCAATCGTGGAAGAACATTGATAACCAAACAGTTTCAGTTCACAGTGAAATACACCATACTACAGTATTTAAGTCAATGGGAACCAAAACTACTTGCTTACCAACATTCTTTAAAATATCTTATTTTGTACAACGTTAAGGGTGCGTGAATAATATAAAATGTTCATTTTTGGGTGGACTAACTCAGTAAAAACACCTAATAGCTCAGATATTTCTCTCCTTGCTTGAAAAGTAGATTAGCATAGTGCTATCTATGTATTGGCTCTGCCGGTGGAGATATTGTGATGTATTAAAACGATTATACACTGCAGGGACATACATCTTGTATTTACATTAGTTTTATGGATGAAATTTAGCCTCTGGCTCTTTTTTGTGGCTTTAGTGTTTGTCTGTAGATGCAGATGCAGCCTTCAATGCCTGCAGCATCTGCTGATCCCTGTCGAGAGGGAGTGTAGTTATGGATTAGACTGCAGCTTTATATCGGCATGGCACAGTGTAGCACCATGATATTAGGAAAAAATATTACCTTTTATTGATACTATATAGCTAAACTGTGAACTTTAAAGGGTTACATTTTCAACCATTTGTT
This sequence comes from Enteromius viviparus, assembly GCA_032353835.1. Classification (NCBI taxonomy): domain Eukaryota; kingdom Metazoa; phylum Chordata; class Actinopteri; order Cypriniformes; family Cyprinidae; genus Enteromius; species Enteromius viviparus. The sequence goes on from JAUCNO010001004.1 coordinate 1,279,388, forward strand.
GCCAAATAGACTTAAAATGTCAAACCATGTTTGCAAATTCTTGACTTTTTAAGCTAATGTCAATAAGGCAAGTTTTTCACATGGGACATAGAGTGATAACAAACAAATCCATGAATCAGTAAATTGATTGAACTAAAATATATATCTGCCTAATGATATTTACAATTATTATATATTTTAAGAAATATTTTACCTACATTATAGGGCTAGGCATAATTAGAAGTAAACATTCATCATAAAAAATATAATAAAATTATATAATTTTTTATAATTTTTATTAATTTACAAGGTATTTGGAGGTATAAAAATCAAATTAAATATATTTTAAAATGATTTAAATAATTTAAGTCATATTGAAGCCCCCTTGATAGTTTGCTGGTGTCTCATAATAATTATACAAATTTATATATATTTTTAATTTTAAATAAAATAACAATACATGTACTAATAATAATTTAAAATTGTTAATATTCAATTTATTATTTCATATTCATGCATTTATGACACTTGCAGGTAAATGACGTGAACTTTGAAAACATGAGCAATGATGACGCAGTCAGGATCCTCAGAGAGATCGTCTCAAAGAATGGGTAAGATTGAACAGGAGCAAGATGTCTGAATTGTCTCACTTAGAGTAAGTGTGTTTTAACTAACTATTAAACTTCTCTGTAGGCCCATCAGTCTTACTGTTGCCAAATGCTGGGACCCTTCCCCTCGTAGTTACTTTACAATACCCAGAGGTCAGTATATACAATATATATTCTTTCAGATACACAACAGCCAGGAACAGCTACAATTTTCCATCTTCTTATACTTACTCTGCTTTTTTCTTTTCCAAAGCTGAACCAGTTAGACCCATTGACCCGGCGGCATGGATTTCCCACACGACTGCACTTACAGGATCTTACCCACAAAACGGTAGTCTTTTCTTTCTGACAGATCTCAGCATCTTCTTTTTGCAAAGCGAAATGCTAATCGTCTTCTTGTCTTTCACAGAGTTTGACGATCTTCCTCTTACAATGGGAAAGACGGACATGGCCACTATTGTAAAGGTGATGCAGCTCCCAGACTCAGGACTAGAAATAAGGGACAGAATGTGGCTGAAGATTACTATAGCTAATGCCATCATAGGTGAGCTGTCTTTTTTTCCTGTTTGTGAGACTTTATTACTGCGGATGTTATATGGTATTATAAATGTTCTTACGGTATTAGATAACAAAAACATCCCTGGTTTGCAGGTTTGTATTTGTAATCTTTCTGGATCTCATATGTTACAGGAGGTGATGTAGTAGACTGGCTCTACTCACGGGTCGAGGGATTCAAAGACCGGCGGGATGCCAGGAAATACGCCAGTAGCCTGCTAAAACATGGCTATCTCCGACACACTGTCAACAAGATCACCTTCTCTGAGCAGTGCTACTACACATTCGGAGATCTCTGCCAAAGTACAACGCATCTCTATATTTACTTTCATGGTCACTAATGAATCCACAGTGAATGGGTGCCGTCAGGATGAGAATCCAATCAACTGATAAAACATATGACTGATATACACACAAAAGTCTAACATTGTTAATGTTATGTTAATGTTAACCGTTTAATCACAAATTTTTCCCAGACATGAAAATATCCAAATGATGCCTCATTAGTAACCCATTGAAATAATCAATAATTATTTTGGGAAATATTTTTGTGCGTTTTATTCTCGGTCACAATTGTGGGATAAAGTGAGAAATCTAATCACCCCATCGGTCACTATTGTGACCATCAAGATTTCTGATCACTCTATGACCACACTCAGCAAAAATAAATATATGTGAATGCATATATTAATACTAGACACCCTAAAGATCTATGTTATATCTTTATGTTAGCATACTTTATTAGCCCTTCGTTTTGGAGCTTTGATGCAGTTATAATTTTCCGTAAATAAACTAACAATTCGCACTTACTGTAAAACTTCCCCTTTATTTTTTCCATATTTGCAGGAAGTGCACAAAAACATCAGTCAGTAAGGTTTTAAGAGCTTTGTAAAAAAAACAATTTTTTTACGGTCACTATTGTGACCGGTGGGATTAAATGCGTTAAGGCGTCTTCAAACCATTAGCTCCAGTCTCTATCTATGCTATTGCTTTCTTCAATCAGATGACGAATATGCATAAATCAAGCGATATTTATAAGCATCTGATATGCAGATACAAATGGATTCTGATGTGTTATTGGGGTTTAAAGAAGGATTTTTATCTTACAAGTAAGAAGCTTTTCACTTCACAAAATGTTTACTGATGAAATGCAGGCACGATGATGTAGCAACTGTTTGGACTCATTCACTGCAGAGAATCCATTTATAATCAAGTGATGTAAGGATAAATGACTCCAAATCTGTTCTAAAAAAGAAACAAACATCTATGTTTTGGTCTGAGATAAAGTATATTTTAGGCCACATATTTTAGGTTTTTACCGATCTGTTTAAAAGGTACATTTAACCTCTTTATATTTCCTCCTTTTTTCTTAGATATGGCTACACTAAACTTGAACGAGGGTTCGAGTGGTGCTGGTTCGGAGCAGGACACATTGGCTCCTCTGCCCCCTCCGTCCACTAACCCGTGGCCCATGGGCGGCCAGCCCTTCCCCTACCCACCCTTCTCTACAGCCCCCTCTGGTTTTCCCCCGGGATATTCCGACCCCTGCCACAGTTTCCACAGTGGCAGCGCAGGAAGTCATCACAGTGAGGGTGAGTACAGAAAGGTTATCCATCACAGTAAGAGCTTCTGAAATAAATATCATGCTAGATCAGAAATAAGGACAATCTAGAAATAGTTTTAAATGTATGAAATAGCCAATCTTGTGGTACAGTATACCCCATTTATTTACTTTTTGAATGCAGTAATTATATAGCTTTGCACGTTCTTAAAGTGAATTCCAGGCATGAGGTATATTATTTATATACTGCTATCTCGGCACATGGGTTATTTCAAATATGGTTGACCCATCCCAGCTGTAGCATTTTGTGGGGTCTCTTAATGTTATAAGTTTAACACCTTTCAGGCATCTCTCAGTTTACTGTCCTCAACATTTTAAGAATTGATTTCAGCTCTTGTCATGATTTCACCCGCAGTGCTTGCATTCAACTCATTTTCTAGCGCCTTGTTGCCTTCAACGCTGATGCATCACAAAAACACATCCATCTCAATCCACAATCCAGTCACATTAATGCATAACCTGTTGTTCATTTCACACATGCCATGCACTAGCTCAGTGAAGATGTCAGGGAGGAAACTCAGACGCCTGTTGTGAATGTGTTTGTGAGTTGCCTGTAGAGAGCAGCTGGAGTGATCTGAGTGATGGTTTAGGTGTGTTGTGAGGTCTGGAGCATGAATGGATAGCAGTCAAACAAACTAAAACTAGGAAAGATGCTTGGCTGTGTGGAAAAACATTTTAATATTTAAAGTACATGGATTTTATATGCCATATATACACGGTCATACATGCGTATGGGGTTGGTAAGATTTTTTGATAGAAGCCTCTTATGCTGACCAAGAATGCATTTATCAGAACACATTAAAAACAGTAATTTAATGCAATATTATAATTTTTAAAATGCCTGTTTTCTTTTTTTAAATATATTAAAATGTTATGGTAAAGCTGTATTTTCAGCAGCCATTACTTAAGTATCTAGTGTAACTTGATCCTATAGAAATTGTTGGTGCCCTAAAACATTTTTATCCTCAATGTTAGAGAAATATGTAATTGTATTTTGTTTTGACAGTAATATTAGCTGAAACTGTAATACATTTTTTTTTACATTTTAAGTATTTAATGAATAGAAGAAAAAAATTGAAGAAAAAGAAAGAAGAAAAAAACCTAACTGCCCCCAAACTTTTAAATGTTAGTGTTTAATTTTTTTAAATAAATAACACATGATATGTCAAAAAACACTGATTAAATATACTGATATATATATATATATAGTATAAAATATATAAGACATTAATCAAATTATAATACTGTCAAAACTTTATATTAAAAAAAAAACAACACTTTATGCAATAAAAAATAAAACAATTTCCAGATTAAAGTCGTCAAATTCTGAGATAAATTGTTGAGATTAAACATATTTTAATAATAAAGAAATTTTTTTGTGAAAAAAATCATTAAATTTAGAAAAAAAAGATCAAAATATAATGTTGAGAATAAACTCGTTTTATTACGAGACAAATATTAATTTAATTGTAAGAAAAAAAAAAACATTTCCAGTAAAGAAGTCTACCAAATAAAAAATTAAAATAAATTATGAGAAATTCTAACATGTCATCACAACATGTAAATAAATATCTTATATGAGCACATATAAGATTTTATTTTAACTGAGCAGATTCCAGTACTGCACTTAGGCTGTGAGGATAATTTGTACTTGATAGAGCTTTTGGTGATAAGATAGAGACGGCTTAACTGTGTTGTTTCCTGTTCATTTCTGCTGTGCAATGGCAGACTGATGGAGGAGGTAGTCCCAACCCTGGGGTGTCCGGTAAGGCAGCCTCCCTCTCCCTCTCCCTCTCTTTCTCTCTTTCTTACTCTCTCTTACAGTCATGTCTTCTTCCATGACTGGGGTTCTCTATTGCTGGATTTGTTCTGCTGCCTCGCCTCTCGTCTCTGTATTTCTCAGCATGTCATGTGTTGTGGGGAAACGAGATGCTTACACACTCTGGGAATGCACTTTACAATATCAATGTAATAATTGTATGTGTTCGTAAAGCTTGTTATGTAAGAGTGAAATGATGTGGCTTTTGTTTGAAGTTTGACAGTGTTTTAAATTCAGGTTGGGAGCACCTCATGATCTCATTTGCATCATCATTTGACTCCAGTCTCATGTCATCCAGTTTTAATTGCACATCTGATAGATGTATTTCATCAGCTCAGCTTAACTGCCATCATTTTTCATCAGACTTTAATCATTCTCCTGAATCACGGCACGGCGAAATGAAGAGTTAGAAATGCAGAAAATGTGTCATTATAGAGTTAGTGAGGGATAGAGAGTTTCTGTGAATGGCAGATCTTCATCATCTGCATCTCATGAGCTATTACTTTAGATGCTAAAGGAGGCAGCACTGATTAGTTTTGATTCAGATATTATAATTGTTGTTACACAACCAAAATCATCCAATTAAACAGTATATATATATATTTTTTTATATTAAAGATGGCTGCATATGCCCTACAGTATGAAAAGTCTGTAATAAGGACTTTCATTACTTTAGCAAGTGAACCTGTATTACTGTAGATTGTATTTTATCTTGCAGTGTTTATGTTTTTCTAGGATAAAGCTAGATTCTGCTCAGACTGAATACTGAGTTTGATTGGACAGCCTCTGACATCAACAATCATTTATCAATCAACTTGTTTTGGCATTCAGTTGTTGTATTTTTTAATGCAGAAAACCTGCATTAGTTTGATCAAGTGACAGCTGATGTTGTTTGTTTTGAACCTTCTATTAATTAGAAAATATCAAGTTTTTACAATATTATTAAGAATTAATATATTTTCTACACTGCTAACTGTGGAACATGTGGAAATATTTTTTGAAGACCAAATCAGCAAATTAAGACGATTCCTGAAGGATCATGTGACACTAAAGCAAGGAGTAATGAATGCGGAACATTTAGCTTTGCCATCACAGAAATAAGTTACATTTTCATATAAAAATTAATTTTGAATGTATTTTTGAATATATATATTTTTTATTTTGAATTGTAATGTCACAGTATTGTCTTAAGAGACTTCCAAAAATAAAAAACTAACCACAGCCACTATTTTTATATTCTTTCTCATTGTTAAAAATGAATTCTCCTGGGATGATAACATTTTTTGTCATGCACTAAGCTAAAATACTATATAATTGTTATTTATTATTTTTGTTTTTAATATTTTTATTACAAGTGTTTTTTTGTACATGTTTAATCTTGCCATAAATACAGCCACTGTTGCTCACATGAAGTTAAATCATAAATAAATAAAAAAATAGTCACCGAGCACAGTTTAACTAAGAAAATGGATGTCATGTACAGACTGAAGAATGGAATTCATTAGGTTGATTTATTATTTTGCAGTATCGCCTTATAACAATACAAACCTCTATTTTTTAGGAAGTCGAAGCAGTAGTTCCAACCCTAGCGCTGGGAGGCGCCAGCGGCCTGTGCCAAGGGACAAGGACCGCAAATCAGCAGGCAGCGGCGGCAACGAATCGGATTTAGGCAATCGAGCCAGCGGGAGGCGGGTTGAGCGTTCAGCCAGCCAGCTGAGCCACCGGAGCCATGCTCTCTCATCTCGCAGCTACACTCAGTCCCGCGTCCCGTCCCAACACAGCCGCACGTCCTTTTCCTACAGTCACGCTCCCTTTACCAAGTATGGCCACACCTCTTGTGCGCTCAGTGAACGGAGCCACGCTTCCTCTTACGGACCCCCAGGCCTGCCTCCTCCCTACAGCCTGGCCAGATTGACCCCTAAGGGGGCTATCAGCAGCGGGCCCCCAGGGGCCCCTCCAGTGAGGGAAATAGGGGCCATACCACCTGAACTCACCGCCAGTCGCCAGTCTTTCCAGCATGCCATGGGCAACCCTTGTGAGTTTTTTGTGGATATAATGTAATCTGATGAGCAAACAATAAATAACAGTACAGTGAAATCTCACAGGATGAGTGCCATGAAGACATGATCAACCTTTACCAAGACAATGTGTCCATAGCTACATGTTTCTGTGGAAGGTTGAGGAACAGATGTGTTAAGATAATCATGTGTTGAGCAGAGGGCATATACACTACTGTTCAAAAGTTTGGCGTCATTAATATTTATTTATTTATTTTTGTTCAAAAGAAGTCTCTTATGCTCCCCAAGGCTGTATTTATTTGATCAGAAATATAGTAAAAAAAATATTACAGATTAAAATGTTTATTTTAATATATTTTAAATTACTTCTGTGATGGCAAAATCAATTTTCAGCAGCCATTGCTTTCTTATTATCAATGTTTAAAACAGTTGTGCTCCCTAATATTTGTGTTGAAAATAAGACTTTTTTTTTTTTTTACATAAAAACATTCATTTGAAATTTTGTAATATTTTAAATGTTTTACTGTCACTTCAAAAAACTGGTTTTAAAATTCACACACACACACACACACACACACACATATATATATATATATATATATAAGACCAAATGTTTAAACAGTAGTGTACATCCAAAAGTATGGCAAAAAACAAGGTTAAATAAACTGCTTTATTGTTAATTTATGCCATCAAAAAACAAAACATATGTCCAATTAAACAAGGTGTATATTTCAAATTGGATGCAGCAAGTTTTTAGACCAGTATTACCCATTTAGCAATAAAATAGCACACCAGCAGCCACATTTTTAATCCTAGATTAGCAAACGGTAAAGACAATCAGACAATGCCCTCTGCTGGTCAGGAGCTGTTAGTCCTTTCCAAAGCTGTCCATGAACAGACTACAGGCTACTGATCACCTTTAAGCTCCAGCAACATTAGGAAGTATTTTCATTTTGTGTTTGTTTCCATTAAGATGCTATTTAAAACAATCTTAATATTGTTGTTTCAACTTAGATGGTGCACATGAGTACAGTGCACTACAAGCTGTCTGGGCAGGTGTAGGTGGAATGAATTTTTTTTTTGACACTTTTCCAATTATTTCCAGGTTGGAAACATGGTAGCATGTCACTGTTATGGCTCTCCTGGCTATGAAGCACTAGCTAGAATAATGTATTTTCAGGAAATTATGCTGGATATCAGGGTAACCTCAAAAATCAGCACATCAATGGTATGTGTGTGTATGCACAAAATAAATTGGCCCTTGTTGATTGTTTGAAATTAGTTGTATTTTCTTACAGAAGATGTACTTAAATATTGTCTGTAAGTCCTACTGAGATTTTTGCCCCTGGAATTTGATGTGTCGGTTGTATGATGTGATATCTGGTGCTGGTAACCTATTCATCTCGAAAAGAAAACATTTGCTTGTTTAAAGTAACTAAATGAAGGGGACTAGTTTGCATATAGACTGTGTACTACTGTACTTGTAGTATTTAACCATTCGAAGGCTGACAAATTGGCGCGTTCACAAGGTCTGACCTGCCCTTTTATTGTGAATCTACATCTTTAGATGTGTTGTCTATTTTTCTCTCTTAGGAAGACTGGGGGAATGCTGTACATAGTTCATTTTTATTGTATATATGAAAATAGATAATTGTACAAAGTTTATGTACAGAGCTTCTGGTCATGCCTTTTTGTAGTTATGTATGATGTAAATCGAACTTGTGTGTTTGTGAGTTTAAAGCGATTTTTTAAATCTCATTCTGCTCTTTGTGTTGTGTTTGTCTGACCATTTGTAAGTGAAACTGTCTGAAATAAAAGATTCATCTAAACGTCTGTCTCATTTGTCAAAGATTATAAAAAATAAAAACAAGAAATTAGCTGAAGAACTCAGGCTAAACTGTATTTCCTGTATATTCAAATCAACTGAAAAATACATCTTAAGCAATCACAAAATGATTAAAATGCATTGTTTTTTGTAAACTAAAACAGGTATGCCTGAATAGCTGGAGTACTTACACAAGAGAGAATATGAGAACAATCAACTTCAAACAATAAATCAAGCTATTTATTATTATAAAGGCAGCACATTCAGTGTTTATAATAATAGAGGAAGCTTCTTACTTCATTGTGACTGTGTTATAATTTATATATTGGCTTTACTTGAACATGGAATGGAACACTTTTGGCTATTAGTTACAGTAGAAGAAACAAAAACGAAGAAATAATAAGAAAATGAAGAATTCATGGCCCTTATTTGGACTTTCTAATGGCAATCATAAAATGGTTCTTGGCTGTGGGAAGAACAAAATAAAATATATTAATGTCCTGACAAGTCTGCAAAAATAAGTTAGTTTTTAGTTAAGTGTTTCCCAACCCTGGTCCTGGCCACCCCCCAACACTGAATTTTTCATGTCTCCGTTATCTCCATATCAGGTCCAGGACATTCTTCTAATGAGCTCATTGGTGAAATCAGGCTGTTTGATAAAGGAGACACACAATGTGTAGTGTTGGGGAGCACCCAGGACCTAATTAAAAAACACAAACTAACCTAATGAAGTTTTGCATTACAAAAGTATATTTCTCTTTACCTGTGGACACCAGAACATCATTTTTCTTAGTTTCAACTTCTAGATGGATGGCTTCATCCGCAGGGTGAAGTTTCTTTAACAACCGCTGAGTATTGTTGAGCAGCTGTTATAAGTGTAGTGAAGTGTAGGTCGGCGCTCCAGATTGCTTTCTATAGGAATGCCTATTAAAAAGTGCACATAAATAACAAAGATCTTTTTGACCGACCAGTGCGTTACTCCTAGGAGCACATGATATCATTTTCAACCAACTAAAAAAAGCAATAATTAAACATTTCTTATAAGCCAGACACCTCTTGAGTTAACCATGATTACTCCTTCAACTTCTTTGTGATTCCAAATCATTTGATAGCCTTCTCTGCCTCATTCTGCAACATAAAGCATTAAGTCATTGAAACAGCACGTATCTAACGTAATATCATTAGGAGAGATCCTTAAATATGTCTGAGGGGAAATGTACGTATTTCTCCAGTGCGTCATTTACTCTAGCAGTAACGTTAGCTAGCAACGCCTTGATGAAGTTAGCCTAACGTCACTACAAAAACCTTTTTAAAAAAGACGATAATCATGATAATAATGAACTTTAGGTGAAGAAATGTACTCACCATTTTGAAAGAAAGTCGCTGAATAAGATGCCGTTTTTGTTTAAATGATGCCGTAATGAACCTCGATTTTTTACTGTGATGACCAGGGCCGTGTAATACGGAAGCGTATTGCATTCACTTGAGGAAAAAATATCTGCTCTGTTTTTCTGAATTAATGACTTAATTATCTTGATTGAAAAAAAAAAAATTCGTGAAAATGTGTCTCTAATTCTGAGATAATTAAGTCATTAATTCAGAAAAACAGCAAAAAAAAAATTCATGAAAATTTATCTCGTAATTCTGAGATAATTAAGTCGTTAATTCAGAAAATCAGAGCAGATATTTTTTCATGAAAATTTATCTCGTAATTCTGAGATAATTAAGTCGTTAATTTCAGAAAAACAGAGCAATTTTTTTTTCATGAAAATGTATCTCGTAATTCTGAGATAATTAAGTCGTTAATTCAGAAAAACAGAGCAAAATTTTTTTTCATGAAAATTTATCTCGTAATTCTGAGATAATTAAGTCGTTAATTCAGAAAAACAGAGCAGATATTTTTTCCCCAAGTGAATGCAATACGCTTCCGTAGAAGAGGACACATCCCTTGTGCTCCAAAGATAATTCATTAAAGAGAGAAGCAGATTACATGACATGTCTTTCTGTGATGTATTGTTTTATTTAATCAGGTTGTCTTACATACACCACAGTGCAGGAATGAGCTATAATACATATATACAAATAAAGTACCTTTTAATAGATGATGATTTTTTCTCACTGAAGTTCGGCGGTTCATTTTTTGATGTGTCGGTCTTCACAGACACAGAGCTGGACATATCTGAGCCTGATCTTACGCTAGTGACACTAAAAACAGAGAGAGAAAAACACTTTACTACAAGAGATGATCCACACTCACTCTCTCGTCCTCCACAGAAACACAGTGCCACATTTCGATTTTGTTTTGTAAAGCTCTGTAACTTTAATTAAATTATGGTTATCCAGTTTCTAGCTGTTCAATAAATGAATTGTCATGGATTCAGAAAGAATCAAATAGATCACCTTACTTAGATATAGTTAAATCATTTAAGTGGGTGTGTCTGCTGTCTATAAGGCGGATAAAAGTATATTTGTTTACAAAGCACAAATCTTTCTTCAGATTTAAGAGTGAGCATTTGATATTGAGGTCGTGTCCATCTATATATCATCTGATGCTTTTTACTGTAATGAACCTAACTTTTTAATAAGCAGGGGAAAATCCTCACTTTTAAAATGCAGTATGCTGAATCAAGAGATAACAAGGTAGGATGTTCTGGATCATTTATAGGAGACTTCTCTTTTTTTGATTGGATAACAATGTAATCACTAATGATGTGCCAGCTGTGTTCATCTGTGTGTGTGATCTCCTCCTGGAATTTGTCTATAAAACTTCAATAAAACAGCCTTTTTTGCCATTACTTTGTTCTCTTGCTACCATCATGTCTCTAGATTTTATCATCATCTCAGTCCGTCTGACCACAACAGCTGCACTGCCATAAAGCTGTTCCAGATGCACCGATCTGATAGCTTGATATTTTTTTGTTCTTCTACAATATGTAGCCCACTGCGCAACTGGACGCTAAACATTTAATTGTCCTACCAACAGTTTGTCTCTTTCAAAACTGTAAAAAACATTTTTTGTCTCTCTCTCTATCAGCAGCCATAGAAGAACAGCATGATATTTAGCTATACTGACTTTAAAGCAGTATTAGGCCTACCTTTGTTTCCCTGAGAGACTCATCTCAGATGGAGGTTATGACTTCAGAACATCCAATCACGCCTCACAACACAGACCTGATTAAACAGTGATTAAACAGAAAAACAGTACAAGTATAGTTTTCAAATAGACAATCATTCTTTAGCTTTTTATGAAATTCTTGTATCAACCCTTTTTACTTTGACCATTATTTTACAATTTACCTAACTTCAAATTATCTCACAATATTTTTTTCTTCTTCTCGGTAATAATGATATACAGTAAGTACTCGATATAGGCTAATATGGAACACAAATATACAGTCATACAGCAGCTGATTCGTTTAGCTTTTTTTCTTTAACAAACCAAAAACAAAATAACATGACCTTAAGAGGTTTAACAGAACATTTTAAACAAGGGACATCAATTAACTTAGTACTATACCGTTCACAATCGATCAGAATGGGTTCATATTATTGTTTTAATGCCATACTTACAGTACTTGTGAACGTCCAAGTGTGTCCAGAAAGTCTAAAGTAGAGATCAAAAGTAGTGAACAAGTTAGGGACCGTCTAAAAAGTTTGACTTTTTTCATTGTGTACAAACAGGCAAATACATTTTAGCCAACTACAGATGTACTACCTAGCAAATATCAAACATTCTATGTTCTAATGCTAAAGATTTTTATTTAATAACCATAAAAACCACATAATAATGATGATGAAAATATGTTTTCAAATAAAAAAAGAATACTCTATTAATCCTCGTTGGTGCAACCCACCCATAAAATCAAAACTTAATTTGCATAAGTGTCAGGCATTTACAGTTTTTGCAAGATGTATATGGTAGCACAATAATAATACTAGCCTAATCATAAAGAACATTAATTAGGTAAACTGATAGGAAATAAGCATATATAAAAATAAAAACAAAATATAGCATTATTATTATTATATTATTATAAGAATACCATAACATCATTGTTTAAAAATAATAATAGTAATAATCTAAAAATATTAAATAAAAATACATCATCAATTAACTGATTTTCAAAACAAGAAACTATGCTTTTTTTCCTTGACACAAGAAATGGATGTTGCTCCCTCAATATAAGAAACTTGATGCCACGACTACACATTACTTGGCCCAACATAAGGATGTCGTTACCTCAAAATGAAAGTAAAGGAAAAGACGTAATCTTTGGTTTTTCATACTAGGAATCTGTGTTCTGCATTTAACACATCCAAGTCCATAGTCCTATGTTAAGGCACATGACACAACCTTTGGCAAAATTCATGTGGAATCTGAAAGAAAGGCAGGGACATGTCGTAAGAATTATAGTTGTGAATGTTTCCCCTATATTTACCAGCATCATAAAAACACCACAGCTGGAATCAGGTTTCCACTTGTGGTCCACACAATCTTCTCTTTAACCCCTTCGGACCCTGCATCCATTACAATGGACATCACATGTAGGCTCATGTTCTTTGGTTCTGTAGCATTTCACCTAATTTAAAGCCTGCTGTCCATGTAATCGGACGTCATCCAATCAAACGGCAGTAAGGCTCTGCCTGTTGCAGTGTTGGGAGTAACGGCGTTTAAGTATTACGGAGTTACTAACGGCGTTATTTTTTCAGTAACGGAGTAATCTAATTAATTACTTTTCCCATATTTGTAACGCCGT
>JAUCNO010001004.1:1297245-1310039 GCA_032353835.1 Enteromius viviparus
ATTCAATACATTATGCATAAGAATACTAGAATAACATATATATATATATATATATATATATATATATATATATATAATTAATACTACAGTAGTATGTATAAATAATTCATACTATAGTAGTATATATAAATAATGTTATATAAATGTTCTGAATTCGATTAATTAGGATACTTTTTTAGTATTTTTATCACGATATCTTGTTGTCCAAAAAATCTTAATGACCTCCCTGTTATCCCCCAAAATTACAATAGAAAGTCTTAATCAGGATACTTATCTTTTTTAATGTTTTGCCATAAATACTGTTTTTAACATAAATATCAGTAATTTATGTTACTGTTAAAATATGCATGATTAAGCATCAAAATTCAAAGATTTCTAAGAATTATTAAATTAGTAAGAGCGAAACAGTTTTTACCTGACAATGAATCTCTTCCCCATATACCTGAACTGATGCAGACACACTCTGTGGAGAGAGAGAGACAGAGAAATAAACTGAGTGCTCACTATTAGGTTACAGGACCTCAGTACTCTGCTCTGATGTGATTAGTACCAGTCTAGATGACTTACTCTACTAAAGTGAAAAAGTCCATCAGCTCAGAAGTTGTGGCTTTGTTCCAGTATGTAAATAAGGCATCTGGAAAAATAATAAAAAGTGAGGACAATCATGAACACTCATGTAAGCTGCTTTGATCAAGCCATGTATGCTTGTTCTTACCTTCAGACATGCTCTTTAAGACATGAAGGAAACACATAAGCAGGTTTTTGATTTCTTCTCTGTCCAGTTTATCACAGCGCAGCATAGAGCTACCCAGAGCAGATGCAGATTGGGTCTGTTGTACACACACACACAAAGTGTATATAATGAAAGAAAATCTAAATATCACATCACAGCAAACTGCAGGTTTGCTCACCCCTAAATGACTTTAAGTGAGCAAAAAAACCCAACATGCACAGAACTGTAAAAATACAATATGAGACATGCAACACTCTCATGATGTATTAAAGATTAAAGAGATGGAAGCACACACACTCCCCAGATGGGGACACTCTAGGGTTGCTGTACTTGTATGGTGTCAGTAATTCTGTTAGTGTTGTTATCATAGATGACGGGGCTTGAAAGCAGTGAGAAATCCATTGTAACACGTTTGGCTGCCCGGCTGAGAGGGGCGGAGTCCTCAGGCTCAAGTGGGAGGGGCAACACAGTGAGGGTGTGTCTACGTGTAAACCTCTCTTTCGGCTAAGAGGTCAGAGGTCAAGGGTGAGAGGGGAGAATAAGAGTCAGGAATGATTAAAGGAAGCTAATAACCAATAGGTACATATATAGGCTCAGTTAAAGCAATGATGTTGCCATTTCTTCTTATCAATCATGATATGTCAATATATTTTACATTTATTAAAATTTAAAAAAAAAAAAGTTGAAACATTACCCTTAAAACATTAAAGATTACATTTGCCAGTTTGTATGTACCCTTTCCTAATGACATTTTAATAGGTTAACCTGAACAAAAAAAAAAGGTTTTATTTAAATGCTTATTAAGTACATTTTGTTACATCAAGCACAATATTTCATTAGGAAGGGGGGAATACTACTGTGATACTACAATCATTTATACGTATATTCAAGACAGCAGCACAGTTACTTAAGAAAAGTAATTATGGGTATTTTTTGCAGTTATTACTTAGTGATAATTTACTACTGAAAACACCCAATCTCTATGGAGGTTTTGGCTCTGCTAGTTTAAGCCTGAGGGACAATAAAATGCCTTTTCTTTTCAATTAAGATGTTAAAAATTCTGAGATTTTCAGGCAATGCTGCCTAGAAATGACCCAGGGAGTGAGAATTGCAGCATAACAGATGTTATGACCTCACATGTTCATGTAATGTATTTGACACATGTGGAAAAGTGAATACATCACAGCTCCAGTTAAAGGCCCCTTGAGCACATTTGGAGGAGGAAGGAACTCCCCCTGAACATTTAATGCATCCATTTAACATTGTTTTTAAAAGATAAAGTAAAATCCATTTTAATTTTGTAATGTGCTTTTCAGAGTACATATTATGTAAGCAGCAGATTCTATTTAAAAATGCAGATAAGAGATTTCCATAGGCCTGATTGACATCTTAACTGTTATTCAATTTTACCTTATCAAGGGAGCTGGTCTTCTCATTAACCTTCTCAGGGATGCTGTTTCCTGAGTCTGTGCTGATCAAAGAACCTCGAGAGTCAGCGTGACGCACAGAGCCAATGTTAGGCGTAGAGGTGTGAGGAGAGGCTACGCACAAAATAAACTTCACTCATGTAATTATATCATTCGAAGAAACATCTCATTAAAGCAAGAAAGTGAAAGGCCTTACTCACCAGTTCCTGAGATGACCCCAAATACATCTTTATGAAGGCTGTTGTCAAGGTTGCCAACAGGTTTTTGAGGCGTTACTGTAGAGATGCTGGCAAGATGTTCATCCCGCCCATTCTGAGGAGATGGCATATGAAATGTAAGGGTTGTACAAAGTGTAAACAATAGACTGATATGAAAGTAAGAAAGATGATGCACCTGGTTGGTGTTAAAATTAGACGTGTCTCTCACATTCAATCTGTGAACGTTCTCCTGCAGCAACCCAAACAAGGGTAGATACAGCGTTGCCAACCTTGCCTGCTGACTCTGTGTACACATACACAGCTTACATATTTACTGGTTCAAATCATTTTTTGTTTAAGACAAGTCAGTTCACCCCGGGGCAATCTTGCAAGTGCTTCCAGGCACTGTTTTTTAAATAGGCAATTAACTTACAAGTAGAGCTCCTATGTACTTTAACTAGGAACTAAAATATACAAAATAATATCATGTTCAATACACTACCTCTCAAAAGTTTGGGTTCATTATATTTTTTCTAAGAACTTAATACTTTTTAGTTTTTTTGTTATTTGTTAAAGGGGTTATCCGGTGCCACATGCACTTTTTCAAGCTGTTTGAACAGAAATGTGTGTTGGGAGAGTGTGTCCACAACCACCCTACAATGATAAAGATCCACCAGTAGTTTTCTTTTAATTTAATAAAAATAAGTTGCCCCTTCTGAAATGAAGCCATTCTCAAATGCATGTTGGAGTGGCGTCACACCGACGGAGGCCACACCCACAATAGATAATTGACAGCAGCGTGCCACACAGACAGAACTGATGTCTTACCTCAGACCCGCCCTGAGTGAGCCGTCATCAGACCGAGACGCTGAGACAAGCAAGACTCCTAAGTGATTGAGCTGTTTTGTTGTTGAATGTATTAATGAACAGAGCAGTAGTGATTTACCCCCGACATCTGAGTGACTGAAGACACAGAGGATTAACGTTACCTTTGGTTCTGAAAGGAAACGCACCCTTGATCAAACGAAAAGCATTTATGTAAATCATTCATGATCCAGCCTCACCTACAGAAGTGGTGAGTATAATGTCTTTTAATGAATCTTTGAGTTTAAAACAAACTATATTACAAACTTCCTATTAAGACCCTAAACAATCATATTAGCTTGTGGAAAATTGGCTTTGTATGACTCCTTTAAAATGGTGCAGTCTGTTTGAAAAAAGTTTTTTACTGAGCAATCTTCTACCAATTTTGCCAGTAAAATAGCTTCAGTGGTGTAACTTAATATATTTATAAATTAATTCAGTCATATGAGTCATTCAAACAATTGTATACTCACTTTACAATGGGAGCGAATTAATCATCTGGACTAGCTACAAGTCCTCTGTCCACAGATTCCTTGACATTCCAGTAGCAAAGCAGTGAAACCAACATTTTGAGGAGCAAAATCTACCGTTTCCTTCAAGCTCCTGGGAGTAAACAGCATGCTGTATTGCAACAGATATGATGGAGACCACTGTTTAAAGCCTCCAAGTGAGGGACCAATTACTTAGCTAAACGGAGTGTGTCCAAATGCCCACACCAGCAGAAATAAAGTTGGCAAGTGTTCTGCGTTTATATAATAGCTAGGATTTTAATGTCTATTTAAAATTTGAAGTATTTTTTTACCATGTCATTATTATTATTTTTGCTATTATTATTAGTGGTAGTACCATATTTGAGTAGACAAAATACACTAAAATTCTTTTTCAATTTTCTATTTAAAGTCAAATGTTTGAAGTAAATTATCCTAATACTGTTATTTGGCAATGATCCAATAAATTGATCAAAAGTCACAGCAAAAAAACATAATTAAAATAGATTCTTATTTCTAATAAATTCTGAAGAATCCTGAAAAGAGGATATAATTTGTACAAAAATATGAAGTACTATTAAGCAGGACAACTGTTTTCAACAATGATAATAATAATAATAAAAAATATCTTTAGCAAGAAATCAGCATATATGATTTCTGAAGGATCCCGGTCACTCTAAAGACTGGAGTAATGGCCACTAAAATTGTGTTTTGTCATCACATGGAATAAATTACATTTTAAGATGAATAAAATTAATTAAAATAGGAATTATTATAAATTATAATAATTTTTCGTCCTTGAAACCTCTGATTTAAAAAATACAGCATTTCTATATTTAAAAATATATAAATATATATATATATATATATATATATATATAGGATATAGGATAAGGATAGTGAATATATTGCTTATAATGGTTACCTGTTTGGTAATTATATGTTTGGTATAAGAAAAACACATAAAAATTAGGAAAACTGGACTGTTTTGGTTTCAATACGGAATGAATAGGTCTATACGCCCCACTTGGATAACAACCATCACAAAAGATCACATATACCCTCATCTGCTTCTGAAAGCACGGGGATGTCGTGAATGTTTTATGAGGCTGGTGGATATAGCACACGCCCTCATTCCAGTAGATTGTGAAGCTATATTTACATGAATTATTTTATAAAAAATTCTAGGTCATAAGTCTGCTAAAACCAGAGTCTGCCAAAATCAGCAGCATCATGTCCAAGAGTCACTTCCATACTACTTTTTTTTTTCTTTCTCAGTCTCTCACCGTTTCACGTTATTGGTCCTAGCCGCACACCTGAGCACACTGATGGGGCTGCTGCAGGCCAGCATTAGCAGTCCATGGTGTACATTTCCACAGTGCTTCACTGAGCTTTAATTTGCTGCTGCTGCTTGGTCTGTCACTATCAGGTTTAACCCTTGGCCATGGCTGTCCCCAGCCTCCAAAAAGCTTCTGAAATGGTTGTCTCTCACTACTACTGTCACCAATAAACCTGAGTCACTGACCATTTATACACTACCTTTATTACTTTCAACAAATTTCCTTTCCAGTTCTTAAAATGTGGTTGGGCTAAATTAAATAATCATATTTGATGTTTAAAATGGTCAGGTTCAGTTTCTGGTCATGATCATAAGATATAACTTCAAAACAATAGTTACTTCTGGTAATTCAGACACAAACGTAATAAGAGATTAAAGATCTCTATGTGCCTACAAAGAACGCAAGGAAAACTGACTGGAGACTGATCATAAAACTCAAAGGGAAACACTGAAATGCATGGTGCAAAACATTCAGTCACACTATTAATTGAGAAATGCCTAAAATGCTTCAGTCTGTTCTAAGTAACAAGACAGCTTTTCTTAAGTCGTACAGATTGAACTGATAAGAACAGACTAAAACTCCATCAAATGAGGCAAGAATTTCGTGCCAGAGGGCTGAGTCACAGAACAATTGGGGCATACTGGCCTTGGTGAGCTTTTTGTGTATGATCAGAATTTATGAACTGGAGGAGTTTGTTCAGGGTCTGCATTCTATATAACATGTTGCTGAATATGGCTTAATTGAAAATGCCTTTATTGTTATGCTTTCATTTAACATTGCAACTTACTCAATAATATTTCAAGGTTAGTACATGTACATCTCTATGGAGAATATTTCTATTTAAACATGCATTGTTTATTAAAAGGGCTATTTTTTAAGCAAGAAAAACTATTTATATAGAGTAACTTGGCACTGCCATTAAATAGTATTTTTATCCAAATGAAACAATTAACAACTCATACCAACAATAAATAAATAGCTAAGTGTGATAAATAAGTGGCACACCTTATGACATATAGATTCAACTACGTGTGAAAGCTTGCATGGTGTCTTTGAAACCGACAAACAAAACAACTAGGCTACAGGAGAAAATGCTCATTTGTCTAAATGGACTTTTGACTCTAAACTTCCTAGTGTGACAACTAGCCCCGGTGTCCTTTATTTATGAGTAGTAGGTAGCCTATTCTTTAATGTAATATAAAACGTTACAGCGTTAACTGCCCCGGGTCTCTCCTATAACAGCACTCCTGGTATATAACAGACTTCTCAAAGAGTAATTTGTGTTTGTCTTTGGCCAGTACTTTGCACAGGTGTTTAAGGTGAGACGTTATACCTCTATTATCAGCCGTTATGATTTCAATGAGGGTCGTCACTCCCGTGTCAACAAAACGCCGTTAGTAACCGTCCACACCATTCCGCCCCGTTATTTCATAAAAGACGTGTTTATTTCATATAACTATAGGCCTCCTGATAAGTACAGTGTGCCAGAGTTAACCGAAATATTCCCAAATTAATATTCTGCTAGGCTGTATTGCGCAATCCCCTTCTAACAGATTATTATGGGACGCTTCAGTTTTCAAAGCGGAATATAAACACAGCGGACGTCGTCCTAAATACTGCCATAAAACAGCCAAATAGCGAATAAAAGGCAACATGAATGGAACTGTTAAGTTAACCATTACGTGTTGGATGATAAAGCTTTAAAAGCGGCTTCTTACCTTTGTAGAAAGCTTTGAATGAGGACGTGCTCGCGTCTCTCTGCCTCCTCCAGTGACGCTGCTGGTGCCGCGCGCTGCGTCAACAACGGCCACTGGCTTTTTCTAATGTTGCTAGATATATTTCTCTCTCTTTAGGCAGCTGCAGTACCCGTCGCAATAAGGATGCTGTCGTCTGCACGACACGATCTCTCTTCTTCACTCTGTCTCTAACATCCTTTCAAAATTGCCTAAATCATTCCCCTCCTCCCTCCTCCTACTCTCTCTCTCTCTCTCTCTCTAGGCTACCTCCCTCTCCCCTCCATCCCACTGTACAATTGATTCAAATGAGGGAATACGATTAATACAACACAAGTAAATTAACCTCTTTTTTTAATACACAGTGAATGTGCATAAAGAAGGTAGAAGGTTTCCTCAAAGGAGGTAAGTGTGTACCCTTCCCCCACTGGCACACACACACACACACACAAACAGCCCTTCACACCTCTCAAATAAAACCCCAGTGGCACAATATGCACACCCTCACATCTCAAGGAAAGCACAAATTCTGTGTTCAAATTGTTATTCCCGCCACCACTGATTCATAAAGACAATGAATAATGTCTGAATAATATTGCACAACACTGCTGCATACAAATACGTCTGAAAGTACAATTTATAGTAAATCACAGAAAAGGCAGACCTACTTATTTGATTCTAAAGTACTGAATTTCAATTTGTTTCTTCTTGATTTGTGGAAACAATCTGAGCATTAAAGTTCACCCCTAAATCTAACTGTCAGTGGGGTGTAGGATATACACAGATCGTACAAAGAGTGAGAATAAGAATTTATATTAATAAAAATTAGCAATATTTTTCCAGAATTTTGCAAACAAAAGACGTCCATTATTCATTCTCTGTTAATGAAATTTGAATGGCCAAAGGAATCTGTTGCAAAAATGTGAGGAAATCTTTCGCCCCCCTCTCAAATGAAATTGTGCAGATTCTACCAATTTTTTTCAACAACAACAACAAACAAGCAAACAAACAAAACCCACAAAGTAATTACAAACTGTCATCATTGTCACAACACAAGAACCAACTGCAGGTGCCTGCTTTTCAAAAGATTCTTCTGAAAGGTATATCTGGAAGTCTATCAGAAACAATATCAACAGCTTTGCAATAAAAAGCAAGATTTTAAAATTAAAGATCTAAACACCTAAACTAAATGATATATTAATATCAGCTCCAAAGTGTGAAAAATTACCTCATGTATGAGTCTATATTTACCAATATAGAAATTATAGGCAAAACATTTTAAATGAATTTGATATTTTGTTGAAACATTTAATTAAGCATCACAAAAGAGTAAGCAGTAACATTTACCCTTGGGTTTTTCCTAACCCTTTTATTGGTGATACTTCAAGGGTAGTCAACTGAGTTTGATTTGGAAAATATGCATAAATAGATTGGAAAAGTTATAGCAACATTATTTCAAAGACTTTTTTTGGCATTCTGCTCAAAACTTTGACTATGACTCATTTTATTAAATGCCAAAAGATGTTTTCTTTAGGGCAGAGCAATGATACACAGCACAAGAGATATGTCATCCAATTTCTTCTTTTTTATAATTGATTTTGAAAAATTGGACTCTGGAACACAGATATACAGAAATAATATGATTAAGAAAACTAGTTTCAGGCAAAAGTTGCTCAAGGCCCTAATCCAGTAATAAACTAATCTTGAAATTGAAATTCGTATGCCCATGCTAAGAAGAGATAAAACACAAAATGCAATGAGAGATGCTTGGCACAGATGAAGACAAAGAGATTTGTTAATTGATTGTGTTGTCTCGGTATGAAGTCACGAAAGGAGAGATTAAATAGCTGTCAGGCCATAGCAAATGATGCTGGAGCATGGTGGTTTAAAATGAATTTATTCCATGAGATTCCAGGAAGTTCCAGACTCCTCATTCTCCCCTGGCTCTCTTGTACACAGACAAGAGGATGTGATCATTTTTCAGTGCCCTTGTCCCCAGAGACTGACGCTGCCCGTATAAGCCAGACCTCACCAGGCCGATACTAAGAGCCTGGACCCTGATTGACTGCGCGCGCCAGTCCCTGCTGTCGTATTAATTTTCATTTTGACTGCTGGAGCCTCTACAAATCTCATCAATGCTGTCATGGACTGTGGCGGCGCGCATGTGATTCGGGCACTCAGCCCGCGTGTGTGTCCGCCTGCCTGATGTGATACGTATTCTGATTCTCTTTGTTCAGGCCATGTAATGAATAGCTATTGATGTCAGAAGAAAACCTGTCATTCAGTGTATGTTAACATGTTGCTGAAAGAACGGAAAAGGCAGAGATCTTTATGGCTCTTTGCCAAAATTAAAGTTGGGTGCAAAACACAAAGACTAAATCTTGCCTTAAAGATGCACAATAAATGAACAAATGAATAATAATGAAAAACTAATAATAAAAAAAAGCATACTTTTGACCAATATGGTTAAAACTGCATTTTGTGCATATACCTGCAATTGCATTGAAAATTTCAGCTTTATCCACGCCAAGAGTTGTGTCCGTCTGCTACATAAACAAAAACCGACTTACAAAGCACGTCGACTATGTAAACTGAATATTATGCTGATACTGTTTCTGTCTGGTCATTCCAGGCTTACTGTATCAGCTGGCTCCAAACCCTCGGTAGGCGAGCTGAGCTCCATCTGTTGCTTTGAGAAGGATCAATAGTTGTGATTTCTAATGATGTCTAAAAGCTCTGGGTAACTTGAGCATTCTGCCCAAGGCCCCACTGCTTGTCTTCAACTGCCACTGAAGAACAACCCTTGTGCCCATGCAGAGGTCACCCAATATCGACTGATTAAATGCATAGTTTGGATTGTGTATAGCTAATTAAAGTATCATTCCTAATAATACATTTTCACATCCACATCATTATGTCTTAATAAGTTATTAAATGCATTTTTGAAAAATATTATTTTAGTATCACAATAGCAGTCAATTTTAAATATGTATGTATTTTTTGAACAAATTTCCCAAGTATTACAAAATGACAGTTTAAAATATAGAAAATGTATTATATAATATATCTAAAACAAAATTTAAATATTACATTGCATGTTCAATTAAGTTGCATAGCATTGTCTGAGTGTTGCCTGAACGTTTGAAATAAAATAGCCATTTCCAGATCAGCCTTATGCATTCCTCAGTTTAAATTCATGAATACAATAGACACTGAAACTGAAAGATCACATAACATTTCCTATACTAAACATGTATTGCTGGGCATATTCCTGCATGCATGAGTTAATAAATAAATGCATGCAAAATAAACAACAACCCAAAAACTTGATAACAAAGTGTTCCATCCTCTGTTATTCCCACGTCCAATCGATGGAGCCCTTTTCATTTTGTTTCCCTTTCCTCATCTCCAGGCAAAATGGACAATTAGCATTTAGATAGGAAGTACTCTCATATAACCCAGACATTGATGGCCTTTTCTTGAAAAATCTTCATACCCTGGGGACACAGAATCAGTGGCAAAAGCCTGAAGCAGCACTGCGACTCTTACCTGAAGGATGGCACCTGGACACGATCCTCTAGGGGCTGTCTGTCATATCTCTTAAATGGGCTTCATGGCCCCCAGCTGTACACTGTATACATATATGTGTGTGTGTGTGTGTGTGTGTGTGTGAGTTGAGCAGAGACAGACTGAGTTGATCAGAGGTCCTGCTGGGCTCTGCATGACAGCCTGTAACAGTCTGTAAATATTTTTACATATATATTAAAATTATTTACTAAAAATATAGGCTAAAGGGTTTAAAGTGGGTTGATGTGAGATATTAAGGCATCAGAATAAGACGTAAATATGTCTGACATGAATCCACCAGTGATTACAGTTGGTTTTTGTAACTCTTGCTCTTGAACTGTACACCGTGCTCTATTTCTTCAACACAACATCATCCTCACAACAGCACAGCACACATCCGAGGGGAGCGGGCAAGCTTGCCAAGAAGAGCTGTTTATCCCTGCCACCCGGGGACAACAGGAAAACGAAAAACATAAAGCTCAGAGCAGTTTCAGCATCTTTATCTTTAGAAAGTGTCAGGCCAGTCTGCCTGCTATAGAGCAGCAAATCCCTGGACTGGGAATTGAGGATGTGCGGCGGCAGACGTAATGCCATCTGCCTGCGGGGCATATTGTGACGGCTCACCGGGGCGCTGCCAGTGTGGAGCACGTGATGTGACGCCAACTCAGCACACACCTGCGTTAAAACAGCTGGGACGTATAGAAAAATTAAGACAAAACAAAAATGAAGGAGTTTTTGGAATTCACTTCTGAGTGTGTTAGCACATTAAAGGTATACTTAAAGCATTTAAAGGTATACTTCACCCAAAAATGTAAATTTGCTAGTAATTTACTTACTATCAAAATTATAGGTCTTTTCTTAGTAGTAAAGTATTGTAGATTTACTGGAATATGTCCCAGTTAACAGAATTTTGGGTAAATTATGCCTTTAAGATGAATATTCCATAGAGTGGTATTCACCAAAAACGTTATTTTAAAAAATAATAATAATTGAATTTAAACCAGATAAACTGTTTTAAGAAACCAACGTTAGACGTTAGGATTTAACTTGCTCATTCATTTTACAGACCTGGTTGTGAATTTTCTACTAATACTAACACTAAGATCTAACCTAAGATCTTAAATGCTTGACAGCACTTTAACACATACTGTATATAATGTGAACAATTATATAAACTCCAACACTTGACTTTCTTTGTTTTATCACTGGCTCCAGGAAGCACAATGAGATGGAAAGGATGGAAAACACACAATGTGTGTTCATACTGAGCTGTAGATGAATTACAAAATTAGCCATGCATCAGGATTAATTTTTGTCATTTGAAGCAGCATGTGCAGATGGTTGCATATGTAATTTGAGTCTGATTAATTCTTCAGTCCTGTTGTGCGTATTGAAAATGTAATCAAACTCTGACATGAAAAGGACGAGAGTTCAGTGATGGCCACAAGAGGAGCGGACCCACAACAGATGAGCCACCCAGACCCTAAACAGACCACACCCCTCGGCTCTTATCACAGTGGATGAATCCCATGAGACACGACCCATTAAACCCCATTATCTAGATAGAGAGAATATGAGAGAGCAGGACCATTGATCCGTCAAAGGAGGCAGGTGGGGGGAGATGGCTATCATCTCTTGTCTGCTGGCTGATCGTCCTGGGGAGGCTGACATTTTTGGAGGTCCTCAGAAGTCTGGAGGTGACACCGCTTTGTCATAAGACAGTGCTTTGTCTCCGTCAGATGTCAGGTTTGGCCAAAACCCACTGCATCGACCGTTTCCCAAATGAACATCGACCTCAACCGGGCCAGACGCCCTTTTTCTGATTTCAACCACTAAAGAGAAGACTTTTAATCGCAGAATGAGATGAAGTTCCTTTCAGCATGATGCCATGCGAGAAGCTCTCTAGATGAAAGCGATGCGCAAGCTCTATGAACTGTGTATCCGGAGGAGAGACGTGGCTCAGATGCCAAGATAAAAGAATCTCTCTGCATGGCGATTATAGCGAGATTGACAGAACTGCAGAATGCACTTGCTTTCCATGCACATTACTTCCATTCACTTGTCTTGACAACGTTAAAAGAGCAAAGTTGGAAAAAGAGTTAGCCTGCGATTTTTGTGCTTTATTATTGTTCTTCGGTATGGTAATAAATGTATTTTTTGAAAGTTATTAATACTGCATTCGACAAGAATGCTTAAAAGTGATCAAAAGCACCCGCTTCGGATGTTATCACTCGTTTGAATGGGCCGTTATCAGTCGTTATCAGCCCATTCATATGGGTCAGTAGGGGCCTGCTGCACCTACTTGTAGGCTTAGAAGGCCTATCATCCATAGGACTACTGGGCATGCGCACATCAATCGAACATTTTCTTTTCTAACACTTTACGTCAATAATACTGTTTTTCTATCATGGTAAAGGGTAGGTGTTAGGGTTGGGGTAGGTGTAG
>JAUCNO010001004.1:1310139-1328612 GCA_032353835.1 Enteromius viviparus
TTATGGGATAGGAAAGTGTCCATGGTATGCTTGCTACAGAATTCGGCCGGAAGTAGTAGGTCATCTGGGTACTTCTCCCCTACTGAATTTCGACTGCTACGAATTCGGACATACTACTCGCCTCGCATGCTGTTTTTCGCCTACTACGTATATAGTAGGGTAGTAGGCGATTTCGGACGCAGCAATGGTGTTTTAATTTGAAATGTTTAATAAAAAATAAATTAATTTTAATTTTGAATGAGTACATTAATAACAATTGTTGTTTTTATTAATATCATATTTATTGCTCATTATATTATTATTTTAGTTTTTTTTTTTTACTTTTGTCCGTGATTAAATAATAAAAAAAAAATATTATCACTAATATTTCCATTTCCTCTATTATAGGTGCCTCCATTCCATGATGTGTACGCTGATCTACATCCCACACTGAAGCTTAATGAGATTGAGACCAGTGTAAGTCACTTTTCACATGCATACAGTAAATGTACAGCTAAATTCACATAACAGACCAATAAACAAATGATTTTGTCTCTGTACAGAAACTTCTGGGCCGCTTGTGTGAGCAGAATCGACTTGTGAAAGAGCAGGAGACGGTAGTTCATCGTTTGCGAATGGAAAAGGTACATTTGTTGCTTTTAACAACTCTCTTAAAAAATGTGCACGACTTAACATCAAAAATAATATGAAATACTATTATAATATATATTTTTATAATATCAACATTAATATTGCAGTATCATTTTAATCATTAATTGTAAGCGCTCAATTTAAACCACCTATTTTTTCCTAAAAATACTGACCTTGCTTACATGTTTTCTGCAATTTCTAGGACAGCCTAGAGGGGGTGCTGGTGGCCACACATCAGGAGATGGAGCTGTATAGAACCCAGCCGCTGGCCATGGAAAAACTTCAGCTGAAGAAGGAGAGTCTCCAAAACAAGCTGATTAACATCAGAGGAGAGCTTTCTCAGGCCTCCAGTGTAAGAAACCAGACAATTTTACGCTTTTATGTCAACACAATGTAAGCTAGTGTTGTTGATTTAAATAAATGTTGCTGTTTGTTATTTGTACTTCTTAGGCCCTGACCACCACTCGTATGGAGTTTGATGCACTAGAGGATGAAGTAAACAGCATCCATGGTGACCTGTGGGAACAGCTGAACGCTGGAGGGCAGGTATGTGGTATACTTACTTAAACCACAAGCGCTTAATGATTTCTGTCATCTTTCCATTTAGACAAATCATTTATTCATGAGCACATGCAATTATCCGTTTGCATCATGCGAATGACCTCCACTGCACTCAGCACTGTCATGATCATTTGCCTTGAGGGCATTACTGAAGTAAAAAGGTGACCTTGATGGTACAGAATTAATTTGAATATTCAATTAAGATCCGTAGCAATTATGTATGTAATGCAACTAGAAGTCCTTTGAGTGGAAATGAATTATGCAATCGGTAATTGAACGGCATGTGATTCTTTCATTAATTATTAATAAGAATGAATATGCATTATAGTAATGATCCTGACAGCGCTTTAATAATGCATGCGTCTTTTCTGTTTCAATGAATCGCTTTCCTCCCAGAGTGAGCTGGTACACAGGCACATTCAGAAGGAGTTCTGGAGGGTTCAGGATGTTTTGGAGGGGCTGCACAAGAACAACCCATCTCGTGGCACAGACACAGCCAAGCACAGAGGTCAGATGATCTGATACTGCCTAAATCTGTTTATGTAGGCACTCAGCAAGCATACCGTCTTTTTATGGATTTTTTTTTAATGCATGTTATTGATGTATGCATGTCATTTAGTTTATATAAAGTCTGTCCCGTTCTTGCAGTCAGCTTTAAGATTTGCCCTTAGATTGTCCTGTATTTTCTCTGTACAGAGCTGTTTTCCTGCTCTTACAGTTACGCTGCTGCAACACTTTTCTCTAGTGCGTGAGATGCATAACAGGCTTAGTAATTGGGAAACAGAGAGCAGTGTCATTTCTTTTTATGATTTGATTATTGAAATACAACTGCAACAAAGTAGAGCATGTTACAGGGAAGAATATTAAGTTACTTTTGACGTCATGATAGAGGTCCTTAACTCTATTATTTGTCTCTGTTTCCAGTAGCCAGTGGAGCATCCGGCTCTTTCAGCACAAACAGTCCTGCGAGTCCCTTGAGTTCAGTGAGTCTGACGAGTCCTCTCAGCCCCTTCTCTCCTGTGCCCGGCTCTCAGGCCTCTCCCACTAAACAGCTGGCCACCGAGGTATTTCACACAGCATTATTCTTCAATGAAAGACTGTCTTACTTGTTACAGTGCCCAGAATACAAGACAGCATATACTGTACCAGATCATTTCATTTAAATGCAGAAGGGAATATCAAATTGTTCTGCTTCTCCTAATTAAATCAAGTCAGATCATAGGACTCGCTATTTTTGTTTAGCCTGAATTGAAACCCTTTAACCATAGTCTACTGCCATTAAGTTGTAGTACAAAATTTTATTTTAAGATGCTATAGTAGAGTGCAACAGCTATGGAAATAAAAATCCCATTCATTTTCTCTGTAGAGAATACATTTTGAATGTTAACTTTAACGACAGATCTACTATGAGCTATGTTAATTGATGTTATATGCAGCAGGAGAATTCCTGGTGAAATACTACATTACCCATGATTCTGCAGAAAAATTCTCATCAGTTGGAGGACAGTCTTGCACCTTTGTCACCTTTTATCTTCCCTTTATATCAAAGTTTGTAATCTTTTGATCCACCCTCATAACTGATTGGTTTGTTTCGTGGCTTCCAGGTCCAAAATGAATGCTGTCTGGCTGCTGCACTCTATTGGCGTGTTAAAATAAAGCACAATGAGCTCATTCAAGAGTTGAATAAAACTGCAATGATGATTAATAAATGACCTAAAATGGGATAAAACAAAGATTATTCTGCATCTAATATCTGTTTTCTGGATGTTTGATTCTGTTTTTTTTTTGTTAATTAGTTGTAGTCACTCTTAGCTTGCTTGTGCGTGTTTGTTTATAGGTGACCCAGACTTTTAAGCCGTTTCTGGTTTCTAGCACAAGCAGTTTATTTAAACGAATCAGCTCCTGACTGAACTGCACATTTCCAGAATTCGCGTATTAAGCCTTTTAACCCAGCTCACAGTGGCTTTTGCTAGCAGAGACTTGCCAAAAGCGCAAAGTACACATGTGCGTGGTGTGCAGGTCAGTGTTTATTAGTGGTTGTGGTGAGGGATCCATGCCTATATGCTTCCCATGATTCTTTCCACCCTCCACCTGGCTTAGTCGCTCCTGATGCTCAGCTTTCTCCTTCCCTTCTCTTCTCTACTTCCAACCTCCTTCTTTTCATATCCCTGGCTTTCCTACGATAGGAGGTTGGTCCTCCACGACCTCCACTTCCTAAATCTTACCAGCCCCTGGAGTCCTCCCAGTCCTTCCCCCCCTCTGTTCCTCCCCTGCCCTTAGACAGCAGTGCCTGGCTGCGCAGCATGGGCCCCCATTCAGGCATCCATCAGGAAGTCTACAAGGACGACGAAGAATTCCGCAGCAGAAAGGTACCTCAGAGAGGCACCCGAAGTACAAGAACGAGGAATTGTACTTCCACTGTGTCCATTTTCACGCCATGATCATTTTTTACAACGTCAACAACATCTTTATTTCACCTGGACTTTTTAACTCCATTACTTTCCTTTCTGTCCGTTTCACTATTTCACTCATGTTTGCGTTTACATATTTATGATAACTTTATCTCAAACTAAACGCCATCACAATATAACATCTGTTGTAAGATGCAATAAAGTATAGCAAATATTGGAATAAATAAATCCGATAGAGTAGCTTGTCTTCCGCCAGCTCCCATTTTTCCCTCCATCGTGTGTGTGTGTGTGTGTAGTAGACAGTATAAGTTTCTTCATATACACACACTATTGTAACGCCATTTCTGAGCTTAGTACCTGTTTAATTTTGCATGCTTTTGTCTGTGCTAGTGCTGCATTTATTCAAGCTGGTGACTGCACGCTGTGAAGTGTAAAAATGCTTGCATTGCTTTTATTTATAGTCATATTTGCCTCAACAACCTCATGCATTTACAGGCTGCGATTCATCACGCTGTTGAACAACCTGTAGAAGTCCCCACTGTGCCCCATGCTGACTGTTTATTTAGGTTTTTGAAAAATGTTTTCCTAGTTGAAAATGTAGGTATGGGATTGCTAAAGGCATTTTATATAACTATACAATAATATGAAACCAATAGGAATGGAATCACATTGAGATTTAAGTAAGATTCATATAGATTTTTTATTTTTTAACCTGTCGGGATTTAATTAATTATGTCAGAAATTCCATTAGCAATCCTGTGCATTCCTTTAGGATATATTTGCTTGGGTTTACATCTGTTATGTTCTGTTTCAGCACAACTACAACTCACAAGGAGAGAAGATTAATGACTTTGATACAGAATCCAACCAGAATAAAGGTTCACATTTTTATTGACCTTAACCTGAGCATTTTATGGAAAATTATGGTTCTAGTATAGACAACCAAAAAACTCAGAAAACTCGATTTTATTGCTTGGCTGTGGAGCCTGTCTGAAAAAATAAACGTTTTACTTGCAGTTGGAATAGTTCCACCCAGGACCAAGTCGCCTTCTCAAGACAAGAACAATTCTGATGGCGTCCAACGAAGAAATGGGAAGGTGTCCAACGGCCACATTTCCAGAGTAAGTTAAATCTGTTCTAGTAAATTGTTTATGTTTCCAATAATAGTTCCACGTTTTATAATGATTTATATGAAAAACTATAAAATATAACCAGTACCATTAGTTTTAATCAGTATAAATGAGTAACATATTCAAATTATGGGTTCAGATTCAATATGTAGAGAGCTACGTACAGTAGGTGGCATTATAGGTAAACGTTTATAAATGCAGCATGTAATGGTGTTGTATTTGTGTCTCAGGAGAGGCCAAAGAGTGCGGTGTTCCCCGCAGAGGTAAAGTCTAAAATGAGTGTGGAGGAACAGAACGAGAGGATACGAAGACACCAGAGCAGCTCCGTCAGAGACAAGAGGCGCAGCCTCAACCTCTCCAGCAGTCAGAACATTGATGGCTACAAGACTTCTGCCAGCTACAGAGTAGTTAGTGTTATATTGTTAAACATAATTTTTATGTTTTGTACTAAAAGAGTGACTTGTTATTATAAGGCTGGCTGTTTATCACTGCACCTTATTATTAGCAATAGCTTATGGTTTTTAGTCAAAAAAACACTTAGATTTAGTTTTTTTTTGTGCTATTTTTGTTTAGAGTAGTGGAAAGAAAACATCCAGAATACACACTTTTATTTTCTTCTGTAGATTTGATTTAGATATTTTATATTACCCTACATAACATATATAATATAGTGATGTAAAACACGAATAAAATATATAACATTCATTCAAATACATCAACAAAATGAAACAGGATTTTGACCCTGGCCTCACTTTATCCAGGTACAGTAGTCTTAACGTGCTGTAATTAATCAGCTAGTTAAAATCTGATGATATCTATAAGTTAAAACTTTTATCAATTTATCTGTTGTGTTTTGCCTTAATTCGGAAACACTTCAGAATAGGGGGTCAGAATAATGCATTAGTTAAGCATTAATTAATGGTTAATTTGTTCGCAATTAAGCATTAGTTGAGCAAAAACACACTGGTAATTAATGATTAACCTAACATTTTTTAAATCTTTAATTAGTAGTGTGTTTTTGCTCAACTAAAGTGTTATCCTTAATTCTTATTCTTATACTATTTATAAGGGTCATATCATTAAGGCACTTCACAGGGAAACGAATCAGTCCTTGAAAAACTATCATTACTGCAGAATATATATTAATATATATACATAATGTATATATTGTAAATATGATAATGATTAATTAATATATTGTTTGTCAAGTATATTTTAACAAGAAAATTAGAAAAAATATTTGTCAATGGTATAAGACAAATGAAAAATGTTCTATGAAAAAATATGGAGAGTAATAAAAGTTTTTCTTCCTGATATCCAGGTGCGGAGGAGAGTAACAGCTGATGAGGTGGATATTAAGGATCTTGAGGCAGCCGTGAGGGGACAAGGTGTGGAGTCACCCAGGCAGGAAATTGCTCGTCTGCGACGACAGGTGGAACCAGAACACTACGACCTGGATCTCAGCAAAGAGGTTAGAAGTCACATAGCAGTACTGCACATTGCACAAAGAACAACCGTTTTTGTTGTGCATTGTCCAGTTGTTTAATGATAGCTGATGTGAAAGATATTCAGTGACATTTGTGTCATTGTTTCTCTAGTTGTCCATGCCGGATAAAGTTCTGATCCCTGAGCGATACTTGGACATTGAGCCCAGTACACCACTCAGCCCAGAAGAGATGCGGGAGAAACAGAAGAAAGTTGAAAGAATCAAGACACTGATTGCCAAATCAAAGTATGATGCACTCATACACTGCCCACTTGTTTGTGTTCTGTCCATCCAAACTTGTTTGTGTTCTGTCCATTCACGAAAACACCAAAAAAACAGGTTGCGTGGTTTATAACAACATTGAGTAAACCTTGACAGAATTTCCTGTAAATGATTATAATTACATTTGGGTATATATATATATATATATATATATATATTTTTTTTTTTTTGTGTAATATTAATATCCTATCTGTCTTTCTTCAGCCTGCAAAATGTGGTGCCGGTGTTGGATGGGCCGGTGGAGGGATCCAGTAACCCAGAGCAGCAGCTTCAGGAGCAGGAGAAACGCATCGAGATTTCCTGTGCTCTGGCTGCCGAGGCCTCCCGCCGTAGCCGGCTGCTCTCCGGTGAGGAAGCCTGCCGCCCTGAGGAGCCTGGGCGAGCTGTGACCCCAACTGTCTGACCACTGTCTGACCCTCATGCCCTTTCAATGTCACATGCTCCTTAATGTCCTCAATGCACACTTCACCACATTTCAGTGCTGAGGTTGCACTTTAATTAGTTATTTTTTGACTTAGTTGAACTGTTTTTTTATTTTACAGAAGAAAAGTTTAATATAAACGAGTATATGAATTATTTTTATTATCACAGTCTGTTTCAGAATAACACTGTTTTAGATAACATATAGATGTGTGACCTCGGTACTGAAGCACACTGTCTAGTTCCATCTAGATTCACTGGGGAACTGCTCTAGAGTCAGATTTTACTCCGTTTAATAACTACTGTATATTCAGGTTTGTTTTCATCACTAAATTTTAAAGATGAGAACACATATAAATTGACAAAGGCAGAGAGGACAAACCAGTATAAATGGAGATATTTATAAAAAAAAATAAAAAAAATAGATTATATATATTTTTTATTCATCATGCCTTTGATCTCAATTTCTAGATTAAGATTTATAGACAACCAAAATGCAAAAATGATTATGATAATCATGCTTATTTTAAAATCATGCATTGGACTTTCCTTCTTAGTTTTCTTTTATTTCATTCCATATTTTTGATTCACAATTAGAGTTAGCAAGGATTCATTTTGCCTTGTGGCTCTGAGAGAGGACAGTATATATAGCTACCTCTCTGTCTCACAAATCCTATTTAATTTGCCTCATGTCATATGTTTTCTTTTGACATTTTTCCCCTCCATAATTTCACTGCATTGCAGCCCAGTGCATCCCCAGTCCCCCTGCCTCCCCAATCAGCCTGGTCCCTCCCCCTTCTGCTGACTACTCTGACTCCTCCCACATCATGAAGGTGTGAAGGTGAGTCCCGCCCACTGCACAACAATACCCACCCCTTCCTGTCACTTCCTGTTCCTCACTCAAACTCTCTCTCTGGTCCTGCTCATTATTGCCCTTGCTTGCTTTTATTTTCAATAGAGCAAGAAATATAATGACAGATTAACCGAGGCATTTACACCACCCTGTTTTGGAAGAAAAATATAGATGGGGAAAAAACCATTGCTGCGTAAATTCACACTTTTGATCTTAAACAGCTGCATATTTGTGGCTATTTGACAAACAGCTCCTACAAATGTGTTGACTGACTTTCATTCTGTACAATTAGCGTCATCTCCAATAATCAAGAGAATAAACAGAACAGACATAAACATCTGCTATGCATAAACTAACCAGCCATGATCAAAACCATGTGACAAGAATAAAAAAACAGTGCTAAAAAGTGTTACAAACTGCACATTTGGATCATGTTGATCGTTTCACTCTGAACCTTCACAAACACTATGTTTCTCTTGTGGTTCATAAACAGTTCATTAACTACAATTTCCACCTGCTGTATTCGCACAGAAACCAGCTGCATCTATTTTAACTGGTAAAATATTACAAACGTAGCTTATACATTAAGTATTTTACACGTTGCTACTTTTTAAACTTGTTCATTTATATAGGCCCTGTCACAATTGGTGTGTTTAATGTATCTCTTTAATTCTAAACTAAGGGTCTGGGGCCCACTAGGGGGCCTCAAGAAAATCTACAAAGGGGCTTTTCAGATTGTTGCTTCTTGCGACAACATAATAGTGAGATTTTTTAACATTCTGTCATTAATAACTCTCATGTTGTTACAAAGGGTGGACCTTATAAAATGTTTTTGTGTTTTTAAAAACATTCTTTAAATCCTTTTCTTTTTGTTCTCTATCTTCTTTTCCCATTTTCCCAGCTCAAGCTCTTGCAGCTGTCAAATTCGACGATGAACCCTTCTGAGTGTCCAGCAGACAAAGAAAAGATGGCAAAAAAAAAACACTGAACACCAAGAACATATGTTTCGTCTCCGCCAAACATCGTATTTCTTTCGGTTACTTGCACAACACCATGCTGACAAATATTTCCAAATGTTTGGATGTTTGCAGAGGGCTGTTCACGAACGAGGTTATCTGCCTCCACATCTCCTCGAAAATCCTCATTCGGAGTATGTAACCCACGGCAGAACTACTTAATTCAATTTATCATTTGGTTTCGGGGGATGGCAGTCATATTACAAAAGCTACAAACTAGCCAGGAAGTGGATGATGTTTACAGATTCATATCTACTCTCGGTCACATTACTGACTTGGAGTACACACAGCAGATTCATACTGCAAATGCTGGGTACAGCTGCTCAGGGCGGATTCTGCAGACACAAGCACGTTGGTGATTGGAAAGAGCGTGACGGAGACCGAGATGCGACCAGAGGAAAATAGCCATGCTTGAGGAAGTTGAAAAAACCAGACCAAGGACTACAGCAAAGTTGTTAAAGCTCAGTTTATCTGTAAGTCATCAGAAAGGAGGATTCAGAACCGCTGGTATGGTATTGATCTGCGTTCAGAACACTAGCCGCAGTCGACCCCTGAGGATTTACGAATGGAGCTCAGTAGGAACTTGGAACAATCGTAGACTTTTGATGAATCCGTTGTTGTCTTGATCCAAAGGATGCTGTTGATGCAAGAAGACTTGGCGTTGGGCACTTCCCCTCCATCATCTTTATGGCCAGACTCACTGTGACTCCTCCTGGCCTCCTGTTTTCCCACAATCCTCTCCAGTTTCACGATAGGGCTTGAGAGCCCTCTTCCCGTCAATGTTGCAGTCTCTCAAACCATTGTCAGGCCTTTAAGTACCGTGTGTATCTATAAAGAAAGCATACTATATATTGATATGACTATTACTCTAATCTTTGCATCAAAGCCATGTGGACTCATCATAGTGCTTTTACTGCTAGGACAGTAGTTACCAAATAATGGTACCTAAATGCTTGTGAGCGTGTGTGGTAGATTAATAAGAAGAGAAAGTCGAACCATTGGAAGTGTCCTTAGAGTTGTAAGTCTGCTTGTTGAAACAATGCGTGTTCATGCGAGGCCAGCAACTTGCATTACAGCCTGTATATACTGACGTTAAATTATGTAACCTGTTGCCCCAACAGAATTTCAAAGCCCTTATTTGTGGATCGTTGTGCCATTTGGAGATTCATTTGGCTGTTTCTTTTCTGCTGTGGCACAGTTTTTGTGTAAATATAGATTGACATTGAATTAAATGGAACAATATTTTGAATTATTTTTCTATCACTGGTAATTACCTCTGTAATCAAGCAGATTGATTATAATGTATCGTAAAGTAAAAAACAATTTGCCAAATCATATAAATCTCCTGTTTTGTACTTTGAGGTGATCTTTCCCTGATATCAAAACCTCTAAAATGCCATGCAAGTTGTTAGCCCATACTGTGCTTTTCTTTTTTTTTTTAGTGAAACAAGTCTGTTTTTGGTCAAACTCTTGACTAAACACTGGCCTCAGCTTGTGTATCTGTTTTGAGAGAATTTATTTTTTATTTCTCCAGTCGAGGAAAGTCACAGAAATCAAGTTGTACCCCCGAATCAAGCTAAAACACAGTATGAAATCTGAAAAAACAAATAACCTTCCACAGAAGCAGATTACACATCATTGTTTTTAAGCAAAAACAGCCCTGAAGGGGAGGACAGAGATCTATTTTTATCATTTTTCAGAAAGAGAAAAACAAGATCAATGCATCGCATATTTTTCTATGTATAAAATGAGGTTTGATTGGTTACATTTGTTAAAATGTTTAAAGAGAGTTTTGATCTGATATATTATGGAGATACTGATCGAGGCTGATATATTTTTAATTTATTGACCGAAACTTTGCATCATCTTTTTGAAGGCCTTGTTTAAAAGTCATTTTTAAGTGTTATTTTGTACGTAATTTGACAAAATGGTCAAAGAGGCAGTTGGAGAGTCAGAGCAGAGATGTCTAATATTTGATTAAAAAAAAAAATGTAGCATATAAAATGGGATTAACTAGTAATTCAAAATAAGCACATTGGTCTGTGTAAATATTTTTAAATCGAAACACTGTATGTCTTCATATTTACCGCAACTAATGCTATTTTAAGGAAAAAATGAGACTGCTTGAGCTATGCAAATCAAACAAAATAATACTTAATGTGCTTGCTTTAGAAGTACCCTCATGCAATAAAGTGAATGTATTTAAAACCTTCTTTTGTAATTAAAACTCTTCATTTGTTCGTATCACTTTTCTTCAGTAAAGTTTATATTCATAATTGTATTCCGAGACTGTGTGAATCTGCTGTGAATGATAAACAAGAAAAATATCTATCTATGTTATTCATGTGTTACTTGCAGGGTCCAAAAAGCAAGTTCTTTTCAGCAGCTTGTGAGGTAAACTAAATTAACTGCAGCAAATTTAAACCTATTTTTTACAAAAGCTTGATGCCTTAATCTTGTTTTGGCTGGTGGAAATGCACTCAACCACAATCAAAACCATAGTGTTGGACCAGAAGTTCAACATTCCAACACGTTTTCACAGAAATCCCAACAACATATTTATGACCACAATTGTAACCGGGCCATTTCTAACAATTTCTTAAAAAATCAAGTTTTGTGTTGAATATTTGTTTTATTTCCCTGTTGAAAAAATGTAAGGTATGTTTTGAAGCTCTCAGCTTCAAAGCATTCAAAACTAGCATTTGTTTTTTTTTAGCAGGTTTATTTTGCATTTGTGTTTAATTTGGGGATGAGACTTGAGTGGAAAGTGATAATAAATTAGTTAAGTCGTTTATACAGACAAGGGCTGGTGACCTGCAGAATTTATAGCTCCAGCCCTAATTAAACATACCTGAAGCAGCTAATCAAGCTCTTACTATGCATGTTAAAAACTTCCATGTGTGTTGAGGCAAGTTAAAACTAAACTCTTCCGGACACTGGCCCTCCAGGACCAAGTTTGGACAGCCCTGATATAGACACAGTTCACGTTGCATTTGTTAGACACTGAATAGATTACATGAGTGGCTAGAGTGAAAATATATCTGTGTAATGGAAAATAAAGAGATTGTTTTAATAGATAGCAGGAGAGGAATGGGTTGTGGTTGATGTAAAAAAAACAAGTTGGTATTTACAGGCCTGTTGGCAAGTCAGCAGGCTGACTGTGAGCTATATGCTCATTTGCAACCTTGGAAATAGGTGCCTCTTCGTTCATTTCTGCATAACTAAAAAAAACGTACCTATACATACAAATCGCTGCAGTTTCCAGTTGAAATGAACAGTAAAACTTCCAACAACTGTTATTCCTTTTCACACGAAGTATGATTTACAGGTGGGTTTTTGATTAATAAAGGGAAATTTTCACACAATTATTTGCAGAATGTTATGTTACCACTTCAAAACATTTTTAACACCCTGCATGATTTGAAATCTGATACTGTTGAACGTTGTAGTCACAAACAGTTTCACACAGAGTTTTATAGTTTACTCTGTAGCTCACGTTATATGGCGTTGTAGTTAGGGGGTAAAAAGCATAGGTTCAAATCATTTGTAAAACGTTTTGACAAAACAGCTCAAATCAGTGTTGGGAAGTTTAAATAGCTTGGCTGCATCAGCGAACACGTCTTTAAATTACTTTTGGATTTGTTAACTATTGCTTTTTTTCTTTTCTTAATTGTGCTCTGCTAATGGGTGACATGATTTTATTATTAATGCAAGAACTAAAACTACGACGGTCCTACTATTACAATAAAGTCGAAACTAAGATATAAAAGTGAAGGAACATCACAAGGCATGGGAAAACAAGTTACAGACTATTTTATAATGACTCTCATTGTAATCGGGAAAATTATTGACTTACATTGCTGCTTAAACTAAAGCGATTTCAGATATATGTCATGTTATAATATCCATATTGTTTGTATTTCGCAAAAAACTGGCAGATTTTGAAAGCTGAGAATATCTCCGGGTGCTCCCAATCTAGGCCGACTTTATTCTCATAACATTTAGACTTTTATTCTTGTAATATTTTGACTTTATGCTCGTAGTCGTGGCTTTTTATCTTGTAATATTACGACTTTAATCTTTAAACTCTTTTTTTTGGCATTGAAACGCCTTCAAATACTAAAAGATACAAGAACAGGGGAAAAAAACATTGATATACAATTTGCAATCATAGATACAAATAACAAATAAAGATCGTCTCAGTTACATATGTAACCCTCGTTCCCTGAAGAAGGAAACAGAGATGTCACGTCAGTGACCAATGACTAGGAATCTCACTTCGAGATGACCAATCTACTCTGCGTGTATGAAAACACGGCAATGAAATTGGCATGTGCTGATTAATATCCAGCTGCATCTGATCGCAGCGCGAGTATAAATAGACAGCTCTGCAAATATCTGCTAGTAAGGCGCTGCGTGCCAACGCCCAGGGCGACGCTACACTTCTTGTTGAGTGAGCTCTTACACTGAGGGGGCAGGGCACACCCTGTGACAAAGAGCTGGTCTGAGGTCCTGAAGCTTTGTGTCCGATCTACATAACATCTTGTGCTCGAACGGGTCATAGCAACAGCAGGGCTTGGTCTGCCTCCTCCGAGAGCAGCGCTTGGAGGTTCATCACTTGGTCTCTAAATGGAGTCGTGGGAACCTTGGGCATGTAGCCGGGCCGAGGCCTCAGTTACCAGGGAATCCTCAGGCCCGAACTTCAGGCATGATTCGTCGTCCGAAAATGCCTGCAGGTCCCCTACCCTCTTGATGGAGGCCAATGCAAGCAGGAGCACGGTTTTCATTGAATGAAACTTCAGCTCTACTGCTGGCAAAGGCTAAAATGGGACCTGTTGTAGTGCTCTTAGCACGAGAGTCAAGTCCCAAGAGGGTACTATAGAGCGACGTGGAGGATTCAACTTTCTGGCCCCCCTAAGGTACCTGAGCCTGACTCTCCCTCCGGGAAAGTCACAGAAATCACAGAAAAATTACGTAAAGTTGCATCCCTTCAGAAATGTTGTCAAAGTGCACCAAATATTTTACACTTTTTTTTGTTATTCGTAAGTCTAAGAGAGGAAACAAGATGGTTAAATTCAGAAAGGAAGAGGGTGAAAGATACAGGAGATTCATGCCATTTTAGTTTTAAGAGTTCTCATTTCTTGGTAATTTGTGGAATATATGTAAAGCGCAAATTTGGCAAGCTGTCTGGGGAGCGAGCTGGAAGAACGGCGGACTCCGAACTAGAGGCTGACATTTTTTCACGAATCCCACGGGTCAAAGGATTCCTGTGGGATTCCTGCGGGATGGGAGTCATCTTTGCTATTAATCACGGAATTGGGACGTTACAGTATAAAATAGTTAACAGGAACAGACGGGAGCGGGAATCAACCAATAGGAAAGACGAAAAAAAAGTAAATCATGCACCATTTTTTAGTTTTCTTTTAATACGCCTACAATGTAACACAATTAAAAAACAACTACACGACCCAGCCGTCCCAGAAGCCATCTTTTTGTATATATATGGGAGCGGTACAGGAGCGGAAGTCATTTTAAACAGGAGCGGGATTGGAGTGGGAGTTATTTTACCATGAACGGGATGGGACAGGATTATTTTTTAAACTTTGGTCTGAGAGTGGGACGGGACAGGATTTCTTTCTATGGGAGTGGGATTGGACAGGAGTGAAAATCCACTCCCGTGTCATCCTCTAATCCGAACCCTAGGGACTAGAACCCTAGCGAGGGTGAATGTGAGGGTTTGGCGTTGGCTCGTTCACCGTCTGCCCCCCTATGAGGGAAAAGAGGGAGAAGGTGGAGAAGGGGAGGAGGAGGGGTGCAATCAAAGCGAGATGCGGGAAACATGGAAATTGGGATATTTATAGTAAAGGGAGGTGAATTTGATTGGGCATGCTTGATTAGGAAAACGCCTACCAGCCGTGGGTGATTACTGCGTTCACGATCCTCTCGAAACCATGTTTTTTGCTAAACATAAACTTTATGAATAAAGATCTTTGCATTCAATATGAGAAAATTAACAACACTTTGGCAGATGGTAACTTTGGGTTTTCTTAATAAAATACATTATCCTTGAGATCAAAGGTATGGGTCACATTTGTAAGGTTAAAAACATAAGCACTTAAGTCAATCCATATTTTTTTTGTAATACCACAATCAAAGAACAGGTGGGCAACAGTTTCCTCCACAATTCCACAAAAAGAACAAGACTCGTCAACAGAATATTTTCAGATGGTCGAATTAACTGGATACATTTTATGAAGAATTTTAAAGTGAATCTCCTTAACTTTATTAGAAATACAAAACTTATTTGGTAGCAACCCGGCCTTTCTCCAATTTACATTTGTTCTAAACGAACCCCAGTAAAATTTCCCTCTTGGAGTAATTTTACTTTTGTTAACGGTATTGTTTGGGTTTGGTGTAGAGAATATTTCCAACATGATAGAGCATTAAAGGCAGCCATGTTTCACAGAGCTAATTGTTGCCTGGGTTGCTTAGGCTACGTATGTGTGGGGCGGAGCTATCAAAATAGGAGCAAGATTCTTTTGGGGTAGGGGCGTGCTTGTTTTGGTGATTTCAAATATCAACTTTGGCTTCTAGATATTGTTTTCCCTGCATTTAATCTTTAGCGACACTCACTGGATATTTGGATTTTGAACGTACCTTAAACAGCATTATAAAAACACTGCTATATGAACCTGTACCAACCTAATACAAATGTGCCATGGTTACGTATTAAAAGTGTGTTTTAGTGCCATTCTCTGGAGTCTACATCAAAATAAATACATTTCTGGACACATTGATTTTAGCTTTAATTTTATTGGTTCTGTGATGGGAACAAGCTTTCATAGAACACTGACTTTAGGGTGTTGTTTATGGTGTCAGCTGTGAGCTGTAAGGAAATGAGGGTAGATGAGTGAGTGGACACGTGCTTCTGTGATTGAGTGAATGGACTGTGAGAGTTGATAAAGCGATTATAATGCAGAGTGATCTTTTTCATCAGTCTAATAGGCTTAGTTAATGTTCACCCTACAGCAGGGTTCAAAAGTCAAACATTTGTGTGAAAGATGCAACCAGTAAAAACCAAGGAACTGAAACCGGGTGATCTGAGCTGAGAGAGAACAGAGAAAAAACCATGATCGCAATCACAGAGTTTCAGAGTGAGTGTCTTTCTTTCACTTGAATATACATTAAGCACTGTATGAGTTACAGTTACATCTCAACTCAGAGACACTGCTATGTTCATTTCACACTTACTGTAAACTGTTACTGCTCAATTAAATGAAATCTATCTAAATCAATAAATAAAGACTGGTCTGTATTTTAGACGTTTTGGTTTGCAGTTAGAAGAATTTTAGAAGATGCTCTATTTTTTAAATGTCCATGAAAATATCTGCTTTAATGATTAATAGAGCTATAATATATTCTGACTTGGAATTCTAGAAATCGGTGTGGGTCTGTCAGGATTCGGCGTGTTCTTTGTGCTGTTTGGAATACTTTTGTACTTTGACTCGGTCCTGTTGGCATTTGGAAACGTAAGTGCTGTAATGAGCTGTTTAGATATGACACGAGAAACTATGTACTGTAGATCTTTGGTCATGGGAAATCTTTCTTAAAGGGACAGTTCACCAGAAACAGAAAATGATGTCATCCAGTTCAATCTTAAATACTTTTATCAAATATTTTATGTTTTGAGAGAAAAGGTTTTTTTTTTTGGGTTGAACAATCCCAACATTACCACGTCAACTAGCAGGCATTATAGTATTAGTATAGACTATCTAACACTTTATTTTAATGGGTCCACAATATATTGACAATGAGAAACTTAACAAGTACTGTATATGGCAACTAATAACCCTAAATCTAAACCTAAATCTAGTCTGCAGAGTTAGCAGATGTAGCTGCAAATGAATGAGAATTAGCTGATGTGTGGTTGATTTGTTGTTGCAGTTACTTATAGTTGGTAGAATGTATAAAATGAATTATCAAAATAAAAACATACCGCAAAATTTCCACAAAATTAATCAGCACAACATTGATAATAATAAGTGTTTCAGTAAAAATCTGTATTTTTATTTTGTTATAACCTTTCACACTATTGAGATTTAATAAAATTAATGCAGCCTTGGTGAGCATACTTTTATACATACTTTTTTTTTCTTTAACAATCAAAAAATGTGCGTTTACATATTTGTGTATTTTCCACTTTCCCTCTACTATCAGATTCTGTTTCTGTCTGGTTTGGCCTTCATCATTGGCTTGAGGAGGACGGCCCACTTCTTTTTCCAGAGACAGAAGCTCAGAAGCTCCGCCTTCTTTCTAGGAGGCGTGGTTTTAGTGCTGCTAAGATGGCCTCGTATAGGCATGCTAGTGGAGACCTATGGCTTTGTGCTTCTATTTAAGTAAGTAAATAGTTGAGTCATATCCTGTCCTAATGTGCAAGGCAAACAAGATGTTTCTTCTTCAAACCAAAAAAGATGCATTTTGCCCAAACTAATTATGGAACCTATATTTTCCTAGATTAATTACACCTTACATGCTTTGTTCTCTGCTTGAATGGGTATTGTTTGTAGGTTGTTCCTCTCCTAAACTAGCAAATAATAAAATTCTGTATTTTTCGTAGGTCATTCTTTCCAATGGCTTTTGGTTTTCTCGCAACAGCCGCAAACATTCCTTTTTTAACCACGGTACGGAATATTACTTTTTGTTTTACAATGCTTTGGTCCAAACTTTTATAAATCTCTCTACCAATTCAATATAAGTGCAACCT
The DNA here is from genome assembly GCA_032353835.1 of Enteromius viviparus. Lineage (NCBI taxonomy): Eukaryota > Metazoa > Chordata > Actinopteri > Cypriniformes > Cyprinidae > Enteromius > Enteromius viviparus. Next base: position 1,327,693 of record JAUCNO010001004.1, read on the forward strand.
GTGCAATTAAACCCTCAAGGAGAAGCTAAATGTTTTCTGATGTTTATCTCTCTCTCTCTCAGATTTTAAACAAGTTATCTGGAAGTAGTTCCTCAATGGTATAAGAGCAGATGCTGGAAATCTAGAGGTGCTTTTGCAGTCAACTTATCAAATTGTTCAAATGTATATGATGGATAGTTGTCAGTTTGTTTTATTTGTAATATTTTAGCCTATTTACACTAGTTAACCTTTACAATATATTGAATAAACTCATGCTCAGTGTTGTACTCAAGAATATTTTTGTGTTCATTTATTTAAAAGTCATGTCTTTACAAAAAATAAAATAAAATCAGGATTTGAAGTGCGCAATAATTACAGTACATAAGTAAATTATTCTCGATCTTAACACAAGCAAAAATAAAATGTCCGGTGATCTTTAAATTCTTATTGAAGTGCCCTCAGCTCTTCAAGTAATGAATACATATTTTAGAGCAGTGCTTTTCCAGTTATCTCATTTCTATTCTATCTGTCTGCTCCCCCCAACTTCAATGAACTACCCTCAAATAGAAAATGATATTGAGTTCAGATATATAAAGGCTTTGTGGTTCCGGAATGTTCCTGTGAAAGGGATGGGTGGTGGACCTACCCCGGGGCAAAAAGACAAGATCAGAGGAAAAGAGGGGAGGGTTGTGGAGGTCTGCGACCCACCGAGGAGGCTATGACGCAGATAATATTGTTGTATGGGAAAGATAAATTGTGTCTGAAGGTTGCATAAACCAAACACAACCTCCACACCTGCGAGTGTAAAGGTAAGACATTTACTCCCATTGCCATGTTCACTAATTGTCAGTGTATGTGTAAGTGTATGCATCTATCTATCTATCTATCTATCTATCTATCTATCTATCTATCTATCTATCTATCTATCTATCTATCTATCT
>JAUCNO010001004.1:1328712-1359021 GCA_032353835.1 Enteromius viviparus
ACTAACTCGAACTGAAAAACAAAGGGCTTAAGTACACAGAAACTAATGATCAAAAGTGAGGGCAGCTGGTGAAACACCGGTGAACGAAATCAATTAATGAGAACATAATTACAGGGAGAAACCAAATCAAGACAGGACTGGACTAAACCAAAAATACACAGACGGGGGAGACTAATACAGACACGAAACATGACACAAAGACATTGGTTAATAAAATGAGATTAGATACATTTGTGTAATTTAATTATTACAAGTTTGAGAGTTTATTTTAATTCATTTTGATGAATACTAAATCTGTTTTTTAAAAGTGATATGAATTAATGCACATTTAGTCTAGAACTGCGCACAATGTCTCTGTATTACTGATTTCTTCCAACATGTCACGAGACTTGCCAGTCAATAAATAAGAAAACAAAGTAACTGGCATTCCTTCTTTATAAATTATATTACTCTAAAATTAAAAAGTAATGTGTTACTTTACTAGTAACTTGGAAAAAGTAATATTATTACGTAACTCTTGTAATACCATACCATGAGTTATTATTACTGTAAATGTTTTTGGGTTTTTTATTATTCCTGTTATGGCAAAGCTTATATTTCAGCCATTGCAGATGCTGTTTTCTTGCACTTCAACTTTTCGTATTAATGTTATAAACAATTGTCCTGCTAAATATTGTTTGTAGAAACCATAACACTTTTTTTTCAAGACTAGATAAAAAGAACAGCATTTATTTGAAATATTTATTTATAAAAAGAACAATATTTATTGGAATATTTTGCAACTATTTGCATCCTTGCTGAATAAAAATATTTACTTCATTAGAAAAAAAAAAAAAAAATGTGTTGCCCCCAAACTTTTGAACATATCATGAATGTATCAAGGCTATGATACAACTCAGAAGTGTTGTTTATATGAAAAGTACTTGATCATTGTGGTACTGTGGACAAGAGCCTAGTTGGTTAACATGCCATTTGAATACCAACTATAGCAAGTTGCCATGGCAGCAGAAGCATATCGCAGCCCACTGTTAAGTCCAATTGCAGTTTTATATCTGCATAGATTTACTTGGATTGTCAATTAACGTGGATATGTCCTGCTCCTCTTTGAATAGCTTGATGGGAAAAGCTAAAATATCTATTCAGCAGGTCTAAACAATCACAAATCAGTAATTGAGGGAGATCGTAAATGCCCAACCCTTAGCTGCGTTATTGCATCTGAGATTTGTGATTTACAGCATGTCTCACATCCACCGTAATGTTATCTAGTTATATCTATGCAGTGAGCAGCGCTATGATAATATATAAAATGATTTCAGTTTCTGCAGATTTAATGAGACCTGTTTAGAGAGTGTAACTCAAGCAGCCTTTTCTTAGTTGTAATATGTTCAATATCAAATTGTGATTCTGTGCAGAAACCACCTGTGGTTCTTGCGTGCCATGAGGAGAGTTGGAGGTGGTTTTTTGAAAGGGCAATGGAAGCAGGAGACAATGATGTACCTTAAATCCCTTTTGCACACTGCAGGACCCCAGCTCTTTGCCGTTTCCCTCTTCCTCTCCAGTGACTTGAGTGAGGATCCATAGTAACTGTAGCCTACTGTAGACTCTATTTCTAAGGCTTTGACCCGAAGATTGCTAAATGAGGCATTAATTAACATATTTATTTATGACAGCTTTGTTAAACATACATTAGCATCAATTGTGTGTCAAAACAAAGCAGAAGTAACTAAAATCTAGCGTGGTTTGCTATTCAGAGTAGAGTTAAGTTCCTGAATTTAAATTAACTTCATAAGTTTGTACTGAGATGGCAAACCAGAGGTTGAATTTCAATTTGAATTTAAAGAATTAAAATTAAAATGATTTAATATTTAAATAAATGACATTTTAATCCCATTTTTAATCAAATTTTTGAATAAATTACCTAATTTGTTATGTAAATAAAATTGAAAAAAATATAAAAAATCTTGGAAGTGTAACGATTTACAAACCAGATAGATAGTGATGACATTTGTATATTTGCATATTATATCATTCCATTGGTTCATTAGTTCTTTAAATAGCAGCCATTCTTGCGCACATTCCACAGTAAGCATACTTCCTTGTGCTTCCACAAATTAAACAATTGAAACTGAGAACATACAAAGTTTTACACTGACTAAGCACAGCTACAATATATGCCTCGCAAATCACACCAACATTGTTTTAACAAGATTTATATGGGTCTCAAGATCAGGCATCACTTTTGGACATATATATATATATATATATATATATATATATAATGTATATGTATGTATGTATGTCCAAAAGTACTGATGTAATCAAGCTATAATTGTGTTTCCTTTATCAAATGATAAATGAGCAATAAAAAATGAAAAGCAAATGTCATGTTTTAATTTAAATTGCATCTTTTGTGATTTCATACTTTTAATTAAATGCTTTTTCAAGAGGTTTTTAAAGTAATAAAAAGCCCATTCCCTGGAGAGGAACAGAGGCGTAAATATGAAATGATTTACCTGTCCAGTGTTGATGGATAATTTTAAAACCAGAAAAAGCTGTTCCAAACCTTCTTTTAGTTGATAACAGCGTTTATTAAGCTCCAAATAGATTTACAATTAAAAGTGTTCTGAAAGTTGTCTGTATGACTTTATATTGGAAGCCTTTTAATAGCTTTATATGAGGAAGATACCAAAATAAATAATTCTCAGAGCAATACAGAAAATCTTTCCTTCAGCAAGTTCCAAAATATAGCTTAAACACATAAGATTCCTTGTTTAATTTAGCAACAGTGTAATTTTATAAACAGTCATATATACAGTATACATACGCACACACAAGAAGTTGTGCACAATTGAAACTCATTAACTGAAACTACATTTTACCCAACCCTGCTATAATTATCACATCATGCATAGGTAGTGTAGTACTGTCTGCTGTGTTTAACACATTTCATCATGTTTAAAGCTATTCTGCATACTTTTTTCCCCTACTAAAGCAAAGATGAATTGGGTCGGGTGATAAACGTGTGAGCATTATTTTTGTTGGTTTTATAAGAAGGAAATCAGAACTTTACATTGATCTTTTTGAGGCTGTTTACATAGAAAAGGGCAGGAACGCTAATATGCATACACATTTTATGGCTCATCGTTTGTTTTTAGCGGTATATTGGGATATTTCTATGCATAAGTACATTACTGAAACTCAATGGCGAACTAACAGTGCAAAGCTTATATATATGAAAACAAATATGGAGGTTGTTTTCTGTAAGTGCATGTGGTGTGTATTAATGGGGGCTTTCTTCATGAGATGCAAGCTAGCTGGAAAAACACATTAAAATGACATGCATTTTTCTCGCCTTTTTCTCCCCCTAGTGTTTCAACAACATCAAGAAAAAAAGTTAAGGCTAATTGAAGACCAGTCTTGCATGACAAACTAAGACCTTTATTAAGCACATAACTCCTTAAATTCTCCAAAAACATTGTGTCCTGTTAGCATGGCTTGTTACTTTTATTCTGCTACACAGGCAAGTCGGGAGCTCTTACAAACCAAACGCATCATTAAGAGCTTATGAACACTTCCTTAGAGAGACAGCAGATTGGAAAATGTCCTTTCCTTACTGAAAAATACAAACCAAAAGAACAACAGTCAACAGTAACTTGTAATAAACTTCATTTAATAGCCCTTCGTTAGGCCGGAAAATGCTGTTAAAAAAAAAAAAAGCTGTTTTATTATCTTTTCAAATAAGCTTCTATAGTGCCTGTTGGGTCATAAGATCAAACTATTATTGCTTTTGTGATGTTGGGTGGGAAAGGATTGCCTAGTTTGAATAACAGGTTGATGTAAATGCACTTATTTTAAGCATTTTAAAGGCACGATGAAAGAAGTCTCACACTGTGCAGCATCAAGTCGATGCAAATGATTATATAAATGATGCAATCAAGCTATACATGTTTTACCTTTATCAAATGATAAATGAGCAATTAAAAATGAAAAGCACATCATGTTTTAATTTAAATAGCATCTATTGTGATTTCATACTTTTAATTAAATGCTTTTTCAAGAGATTTTTAAAGTAATAAAAAGCCCATTCCCTGGGGAGCAACAGAGGGATGAGCTGACAGGCGTTAAATATGAAATGATTTACCTGTCCAGTGTTGATGGATAATTTTAAAACCAGAAAAAAGCTGTTCCAAACCTTCTTTTAGTTGATAAAGCGTTTATTAAGCTCCAAATAGATTTACAATAATTTACAATGTTCTGAAAGTTGTCTGTATGACTTTATATTGGAAGCCCTTTAATGGCTTTATATGAGGAAGATACCAAAATAAATCATTCTCAGAGCGATACAGAAAATCTTTCCTTCAGCAAGTTCCAAAATAAAGCTTAAATGCATAAGATTCCTTGTTTAATTTAGCAACAGTGTAATTTTATAAACAAACAGTCAGTGGGTCTGAACTGAACAGCACATGGTGTGTTGTTCTGGTGTATTTACTGCTAGGCGGTGTGCTTCAGGTTGGCGGTTTTCTGAGAGAATGATGGCCATGTTGTTCAGAGAAGAAAGAGAGTTGGTGTATCTGTAGGGGGTGTGACTGGCTCTCCTCCAGACAGCCACAGCCCTTATGCTGTCCATGTGTTCACAATCTCTCTCTCACCTCTCATCCTGGCCACGAGAGCATAACAAAATGCAGGATTTTTAAGGAGGAAGGTGCAAGCTTTGATGAATTTTCTTGCAGTAAATGCTAAAATCCTAAACCGATTTTGCTATCGCTGCCAAAGTTTGGAGTCCGTTTGTGTTTTAGAAAGTTCTCCCACGCTTACCCAGTCTTTGTGTTAGACGAGAAATGCAACAACACAGTAACATTGGGAAATATTACATTTTAATAACATGTAATATATTCCTAACACTGCTGATTAGTCCGCATAGAAAGCAGTTGTTGCACGCAAACGTTTCTGTTCCTGTTGTTTAGATTTTCATTTGCTTTGATTTGAACAGCAGTGTACGTTGTAAATGTGTAAATGGCACAATGTTCTGTCCAGTCACCAGTCACAAATCGGTCAATCTGGCAGTAACTGGGCTCAATCTGTGCATCTGAAAATTGAAGAGCTGATTCCTGTAATACAGGCAGGACCAGTACTTGTGATTTACAATGTTCAAGGCCTTCCTCTCCACTTCCTCCCTCTTTTTGTGTTTGAACAAGTACTACTGCCCAAGTACTACTGTGTTTGCCTCCTCCCCATGTTGCAATTTGTGGAGATGTCTTGTGGCTGCAAATATTTGCTGACGACAACAACTCTAAAGTCTTTCGTGCTTCTCCATTTCTCCGTTTCATGAAACAAGTGAGCAGCTGCCCTATCTGTACGTCTTTCCCTCGTGAAGTCATTTGCATGCCGAGTTGGAATGCAGCCTGTTGTGCTTGGTTTTCAGCCTGGCCCCGCTGAGCTCTGCGGCCCTATTAATGATCTCCTCCATTACCATCAGAACAGTCTCCCCTCAGCATCCTCTTTCAAAGCCTTTGCTTCAGTCACCTTGACACCAGCCCCCGGCAACAGCCTCCCGGCCATAGATGTGACTGCAGTTGTCTGGAGGCAGTCAGCTCTTGTTAGCCTCTAGCGTATAAACACATGAATAATGTTTGGGTGCCTGTAGTTGATGATCTCTTGAATAGAGACCTCCATCTGTCAGTCCTTACATCATCATCGCATTAATACGGTTTATTTATTTTTATTATTAGCTTTTTGCTTTGATGGACAATTTCGTCACACAGTTTTTTTTGACCCAAGTGCTCCTCGACTTTCCATCCTTAGGCCACAATGGGACTTTGTTTACCTGATTTGCATGACAGAATGCTTTCTTCCAAATTGAAACCATTCCGTTGACCAGGCCGGATGTTGTCTGAGCTGGGTTTTTGCTGGGAATACACCTGGTTCGTGTCCTGGTGCTGAATGTTTATGTTGACCGGTATGAAAAACAACATCCAGCCTAAATAAAGAACTCAAGATGATGTAGAAGATCCTCAAAATGCTTAAATAAATGCCATGTCGACTTTAAATTCCACACGGAGGGCCAGGATGCTTTCAGCCTAATTCTCAATCCCGTAAATGTCGACACGTATACAAATCACTCACAGACCGGCCTGGAATGGACCGTTAGTGCACCAAGAGATAAATAGAGGGGGAGAAATAAAGAGAGGGGGCAATCTTTGGAAAATCAATTCTGACCTTCAGCTTGTTTAGAGTAGAGGGCAAACAGAAGGGTTGCTTGATTACCAAACAGGACCCCGTTGATAGAGAAATATTTGGTCACAACGATGCTTATAAGCAGGCCTGGATGCAATCTACAGGCTGTTTTTACTTAAGAACCACCGACAGCTGATAGTTCTATGCTAAATACTCAATCAAATTTTAATGCCCAGTTATTTAATAAATGAATATGTAATGGAAAATTGGAAAAAAATGAAAGTGATGATTTACTCACCCTCATGCCATTCCAGTCTACTTCTGTGGAACATTAAAGAAGAAAAAGACAATGTTTGCTTGGCTTCAAAACTATTTTATTATTAAAATTAACGTTAGGTCCCACTTTGTATTTAGTGACCTTAAATACTATTTAATTTAATAATTTGGTACAATGCACTTATAAATGTTTTTACACTTAAATAAATGTAATTATTAAAATGCATGTTAAAAACTGCATGTACATCTGTATTAATTTCTCTAATTACAAGTATAATTTTACACTGTTTGCCAATCCCTTGCACCTTAACTCATCCTTAAACCTACCTATACCACTAAACCTGTCCCTAACCTAATCGGTTTTGGGTGATCTATCACTTTAATAACTAAGTCATTAAGGATCAACCTCCATATGCCCTAGCTCTTATTGTATCTATCCTCTGGTTCTTATTTAAAATCTCAGCTGCTAGCTTTCTGCTCTTCATCTCCCTGAAAGCCTTGCTGCAGTGTCAATCATCAACACACTGGTCAGTCGACAGCTGCGTCTCTGAGGAAGAGTGCACACACGCTCTCGCCGTCTCCCATGTTCCTCAGTTGCATAATAATTTATTTAGCGACACTGACAAGATTCAGTGTTTTTCAAAGAGCTGCTGCTGGCAGAATGCAGTCCATCATATCTGATCTGTCTGTGATTTGTGAATGAGGATTGATTGTGAGCAGAGGACATCTTGCCAGGGCACTTTTTTTTTGTTTGACTAAGTGGGGGGAAGAAATCACAAGTATAGACAGATAAAAGAGGAAAAATGACTAACCTGGTTTTAAAATGGTTTCTTTGCAAAAATCCATTTAAAGAAATTTCTATTTTGCCTAAACCCTCCCAAACCCAATGTACTAGTTTCTGGTTGATTAAAGCAAAGGCTAAAACTCATTCAATATTCTGGGCTTATCGGCTACAAGCACTTCAGGCTCTCAACACTGATTAATTGTTCCGCTGCTCCTATAAACCTTGACACACACATCCATGGTAATCCACCTGAAATGCAGAAATATCTGACTGCTTTTATTTTGTGTGTGTGTTAAAATACTCACCGCGTGAACATGTGCCATGACTCTTCCAACACAATCTACTACAGAAAGCACTGATGAAAGTTGACATGGCATGGAGAGTGTTTTAAAATGCATAGGTGCCAGCCAGGCATGCTTAATTGTTTCCATATTAAATAAATCAGGGTGTGGAATTAGTTGGCTTGCTGTCCTTGCCACTTGTCATGATTTTTATTTTCTTTTGTTTAAGAAATGTAGACCTGTTTTGTTTCTTTGCTATTGTGTACAGTAACAGGTACAATCAAGAGTAAAAAACTATACATAATAACTCTGTATATTTTGCAGGACTCTCTGGTAACCCTGCTGATTTGGAAAAGCGTCATGCATCGTTTGGTAAAAACTTCATCCCCCCCAAGAAGCCCAAGACCTTTCTTCAGTTGGTATGGGAGGCCCTGCAGGATGTCACCCTCATTATTCTGGAGGTGGCAGCCATTATTTCTCTCGGCCTGTCCTTCTACCACCCTCAGGGGGAAGGCAACGACAGTAAGTAGTGGCTTTAAACAAAATTTCTGAAGTCTGTTTGAATTACTTATTTTGCTACAATTAAACTGAAATCTGTTTGAAAATTAGTTGGAAAGATTTTTTTAATGGTTTTGAAAACAGTGTCTTATGCTTGCCAAAGCGTTTATTGAATAAAAAAGTAAAAATATTGTGATATACATTTTTTATTTTTATCTTTTTACAAATTAAAATAATTATTTTAATTATTATTTTTATTTTTTTACAAATTAAAATAATTATTTTAATTATTATAATGTTTCAAAATGAAAATTATTCCTGCAACATCAAAGCTGAATTTTCAGCTGAATTCGCTCCAGTCTTCAGCATCATCAAAGCTCATCTTTCTAAAAAAGTGAGGTGTTACTGTGATTGGCCAGCTATCTAGCGCACTGTGATTGGCCGAATACCGCAAGCATGTGGCAGAAATGTTACATCCCCTTACCATAACGTGATGCCATGTCCCGGTGCTATCACACCAAAACAATAAAACACATTACAAACGAGGCATTTGTTGCATGCAGGGGAGACATAAATACTGTTTATCATGACTTGGTACTGTTTTTTATTATTTATTTATTTTTTTTATGTGCCATGTTGCATCAGGCCTCATAACATAATACTATGTCTGCATGCATGAATAATGACAAACAGGATGCACTACCCTTAACTGCTCAAACCTCGCATTTGAATAGTAAGTCGTTTTTTTTTACACAAAAGTATGACTTACCGGTACATTTTTAATTAATAAAGGCTAATTTTCAGACAGTTAGTTATTAGTTTCACACAGAATGTTATGTTATGACTTCAAAAACATTAACATCCTGGACAATTTGAAAACTGAAACTTTTAAATGTTGTCTTCACATACAGCTTCGTATGTATGCGTTTTCTTATTCCGTAGGTTTGGTAGCTTACGTGATACGGCGTTGCACTTAGGTGGTGATAAACACCGTTTTGAGTTCTGTGAAAAATGGTTCAACAAAAGGAAGCTAAAATAGCATGGCTGCATCAGCGAACATGTTTTGAATTTACGTTTGCATTTGTTAACACTATCGGGTAGGTTTGGGTTTGGTGTAGGGAATATTTTCAACATGATAGAGCATTAATCTTTTGCGACACTAAACGGCCACAAAATGTACCTCAAGCAGCATTACAAAAACACTGCAATACGTATCTGTACCGGCCTAATACAAATGTGCCACGATTATGCATTAATCGTGTGTTTAAGCTCCACTCTCTGGAGATTTCACTTTGGAACTGCCGAAAAGTGTAGTATGGTACATAATCACAGGGTTGCAGAAATGTGTGTAGAGGCACGCATTTCCAATGAGCCTGGGCTGGTTTTAGGCTGTGTTGCAAGTTATAACTTTTTATAAAGAATATCTCTTTGGTTTTAAAACTTTAATATTTGCAGCTTCGGGGATCTTATCTATGCACTAACAGCTTTTCACACTCCAAAGTGAAAGGAAGACTTGAAATCGCATCATATGAACCCTTTAACAATAATAAATCATAATAAGTTTTTCAGCACTATTTGATTTAATAGAAAGTTGACAAAAACAGCACCAGAATAACATCATTAATGTCCTGACTGTCACTTTTGATTTTTTTTATATATATTTTTTCATTTAAAAGAAAAAAAGAAAGAAAAAACTAAACTTTTAATCATAAACTCTAAATATCTAAGGAAAGCTTCTGCCTTTTTTGTACTGTGCAGAAAGCAATGTTTTCTTTTCGACTTTATTAGTGACTCAACATGTTGGCGTGTTATGTTTTAATAACGGCCTCATTTGGGACTTTTGTTTAAAAGCACCGCTTTGAATGCCGGAGAACTTGAATTTGGCTGCAAATGGAGGCTTTTCCTATTACCCATATGGCTCAAACCACAAGGATGACCTTAGACAGTCAACAAGTTCTCCGGGAGGAAATTAGGTCAATGAAGTGTAAATCTGCGATAAAACATGTTTCTGGCAAGAGGAAACTTTCCAAAGAGGAGACTGATAAAAACATGAGCGTGGAGCTGCTGCTGTTATTGCTTGGATCCTTAATGGTCTCTAAAGGTTGTATGAGCCAGTTTAAAGGTTACATTTAGTTTAGACCCTTTTTTTTTTGCACAGGAGGCTGTTTTTGATTGATTTTTCTCTTGCCATTTTTATGTAATTCCAGACTGCGGCCAAGCATCCGGGGGTGTTGAGGATGAGGGCGAAGCCCAGGCAGGCTGGATCGAAGGTGCTGCCATCTTGTTCTCTGTCATTATCGTGGTGCTGGTGACCGCCTTCAACGATTGGAGTAAAGAAAAGCAGTTCCGTGGGCTGCAGAGCCGCATCGAGCAGGAACAGAAGTTCACCGTGATCCGCAAGGGTCAAGTCATCCAGATCCCAGTGGCTGAAATCGTTGTGGGAGACATTGCACAAATCAAATACGGTGAGAGTTCAGAGAACAGAACAGAACAGTCTGAGAACAGAAGAAACACGGTGTAGACCTGTTGATTTCTCTCCACAGTGTGATGGAACTAGATATGACGCATCACTGTAACCAACGATCTCTGCCATATTTGTGTTTTATGAGTGCTGTGGCATTTAGTTTCCCCCCCAGAACCCTTTGACTTTTTATTAAACCTAAGAGGCGAGTTCCTCATTGAATTCACCAGCGGTTTTGACGGATCATATGTGACTGCCAGTCTTCTCTGAGACACAAAGCATGGCTCATGACTCATTCTTACCGGCTTGCGTGAGTCACTGCGCTGCTGCTCATGGTGCCTGCAACGTGGGCGACGCGTGGGGTGTCCAAGAGCCACAGGAGAGATCTGTCGTCATGGTCGCCAAATCAGCCTCTGCTCCTCTCCTCTTGCTGAATTTCTGAATGTGTCTTTCTCTTCCTCTGTCTCCCCAATTCATCCCACAGTCATTCACCACCCCATGTTCTTTTTCATCAGGTGACCTTCTCCCAGCTGATGGTATCTTGATCCAGGGTAATGACCTGAAGATTGATGAAAGCTCACTGACTGGGGAGTCTGATCATGTCCGCAAATCTCTGGAGAAGGACCCCATGCTCCTTTCTGGTGAGAAAGATCGGCTTTTTCCCCCGGCAACATCTCATTGTTAGCATCTGTTGTAGGGTGCAAAAGAGGCTGCAACCTCAGATTAAATATGAAAAAAAAACATATCAATAAAGTAATAAAAGCAAAAAATTTAAATATGCATTAAAACACACTATCAAACATGTTTTGTTCTCCTGTCAAATTGTTATTCTACTAATATCTTTCGAAATTATACCAAATAATTTTGGACCCCACTTCAGTGGAATAGAAATAAAGGCCTTTTTTTTTTTTTTGAAGTCACTCAGCTGCTTTGGTTTTGTTTGAAGTATTGTCATTTAGAACGTAAGCAGTCATTTAGCACATGCTTTCATCCAAAGCAACTTACAGTTCACTACTGAAACAATCCCCCTAGAGCAGCCTTGGTGTTAAGTGCCTTGCTCAAGCACACAAGCAGCTTGTTAAGGGTGTGACTGCTATTCCTGGGCCCAAGACTCTACTCTCACCTTAAATGTGAATACTCTCTCAAAATCCATTGATTGTTGAGCAGTATTCATTTATAGTACACCTTCAAACTTTAAAACTCATGTTTTACGCTATAGTCTCTGGGCTTGTAATATTGTATTAAGTTAGAAAAGATGAATCGCTCTCTCCCAGCTGAGTTTTTTGTTATGGAGATAGTTTTATTCCGTAGTTCATTAGCTACAGCAAAAAGTTTGTAATAGCACTATTTGCTTTTGGGATTCAGAAGAGCATTTAGACTTGGAAACAATGACTGATGATCTAATATTTAATACCTAACTTGCCTATCTTGAGCTTTAGTGCCTAGTCTATACCATACTACTGTGTGTGTGTGTATGTATATGTATACATGTATACATGTGTGTATATATGTGTATATACATATATTATTAAGCTAGTTATTGCTATGATACTATAATCGCTATCAATTCCACTCATATAATGATGACGGAACTGTTAAATGGTATCGTCACTATTCCTTCTGCTTTCTCTCAGGAACTCATGTAATGGAGGGATCTGGCCGAATGGTGGTCTCTGCCGTGGGCCTGAACTCTCAAACTGGAATCATTTTCACCCTCTTGGGCGCCGGCGGTGAGGATCAGGAGAAGAAGGTGAAGAAAGGTGAGAAACGAATATACTTTCTTTCTTATTTGGATAACTCCCTCTCTCTTTGAGTGAGTAAACAGTCTGCCGCTCTAGTTGGGAGGTTACCTACCATCAGCCTGCCGAAGGTAAGAGCTGTTCACATGATTTGCTGAATTGTCTTCCTCCCCCAAAGCGCCCGCTGCTCTAAAATCCTCTGCCAAGGTTTAAATTCGACTTTTATTTGGGGAATAATAACAGTGTGTCAGTGGAGACGTACAGTGTCCCTTGAGTCACTTTCCGTGGTACCAACTTTTATCTTAGTTTTTGATTTGAAAGCTTTTCTTAATTCGTTTCTGTTAGATTAAGCTAAATTTGAGCTTACTAATCGTCTAAATGCATTTCAAAATTTTCACAATTGTTAAAAATGTATAATGATAACTAAACAGTCAAAGAAACCGGTCATATTATTCTGCCTCTAATTGAGCCTTCAGTATGTCCCTACTGCACACACTGGCTCTCCTGGTCATGTCCAATAAAACCCCAAACATCTATTGTCTGCTAGCAGTGTCATTTTCACGTTTCTGTTTGTTGGGTCGCCACATAATTAAGCGGACAGACTACTTTAAATGGTTTCCTCTCTCACTAAAAGAGCAGTTCTAAAACGTTATTTTTGTTATAAAGACAATACAAGACAGCATCTTAGATAATTTTCCCCTCATGTTCAAAAAATATCTTTCTGTCTTATGCGCTTGCCGATGGAAATTGAGAGAACTGCTTTTTGATTGTAGCCAAATCCTGTTGGCATTATCATAGTTCATGATGCAAGTGAATTAAAATTGGACATTTTCTGAAACCGCTAAATCCTAATGGTTTTATCAGCTGTATGCCACAGTCAAAAACAATGACCAAGCCGTCAGTGTACCCTGCATAAATCCCCTACAGTCCTTGTCTTTTTCTATAGATGACACATCCAATCCCACATATACTCATGTAATCTAGTGTTACTTATCTAGTTTTTATTCTTTTGTTGTTGTGTTTCTTTCTTTTCTTCTTCTGTCTTTGGTTTATTTACTTTGAGCCATGTTATATCAGCCCTCCGCCCTCTCTCTCTCGTTTTAAACAGGTAAAAAACAAGGACCCCCTGAAAATCGCAACAAAGGTAACCTTTCCCACTCCCTCTCCCTTCTCCCCCCTCCCCCTCGCCATTCAGCAGCAAGTCTCGGAGTCTCGTGTCAGTCCCACTCACTCACTTGCTCACTTTCTCTCTTTCTTTCACGCTGTTGCTTACCCCTTCCTGCTGAGCCCGGGGGAGCTTCTCGCCTCGCTTTACCTATCAAAGGGTGCAACTCTCACCTGCTGGAAACGGCACTAAGCAGCCAGAAGACTTTGCAATTCTGCAGCTACTCTTGATACAGAGTTTGTCCGTTTTTTTAAATAACATAATAAATATAAAATACGTTTTTTTAACATTATTCTTAATTTTTTTATATATATATATTAAAATAAAAAACTTATATTTTCTCAGTGTAGTGCAGTCAGTGTTCACTTCCTTCTTTTATTTATTAATTTGTTTTTTTAATATGCCATAGTGAGAGATGCAACCTTTTTTAAATCTAGACACACAGGTCAAAGTCTGTGATATGAAGTAGCTGATGGTCGACCATCGTACTTATTCCAATTATCTGCAGGGCTTTCTGCTCATAAATAACATTTCAGACATGCGTTAATATTTAATTTAATCTATAAAAATTTCAAATGCCCTTTTTGTTTAAATGACTGCATTTAATAAACTCTGCATTAAAGTATTGTTTAATGTCACATACGAACATGTTTTCATTGGCAACCCTTATGATGGCATGCATCAGTTATTTTTCAGTAGATAAAAATTTTCACTAATGTGACATTTAGATGCCTCTTTCTCTATCTCTGCGTGCTTGGTGCGGGTCATCTATGAACATTTGTACTGTGTTTCAGAGTGTGCCCACTCTGCCCTGGCTGACCCCAACGACCCCTCCCCAGCCCCACCCCCTGTAGCGCTCGGGGACTGAGCATCTGTTCCAGACAGAACTGCTCATTTTGTCTGCACAGATCTCCTTCCTTTTGCCCTTGGTCTCAAGCACACAAGCTGGTATTGGTTTAACACGGAGTATGTGAACGCAGTGTCTTCCCCTGGTCTTTAAGTGTTAGCCGAACAGATGTTCAGGTCTGGCTCTATGGTATCGTCTTGTTTGAAACACCCGATTTTCACACTCTAATCAGTTCTGGAAGGATAAAATTACATCCAATCCTTTTTTTTTTTTTTTTTTTTTAAGAAAATTATTGTACTTTTTGCACTCGGAATGCATAGTAAGAACAGTGCGTTACGAACAGGGTCTCACATTGACTTTTTATTGTTTATATGCATCCGTGAGCTTTTGTACAGATGCACATTGCCCAGTACAATGTGTTCCTAGCTTCATAGATGGTTTATGATGTGAATGTAATGCTTAGGGGCGTAGCTTATGTGGGAGTTGCACCCTTTCAGAATGGACCGGCTGTGGATTGTTGTTTTTGTCCGTTTCTTTACTTTAGCTCTTTGTTTTTCTCACTGTTGCTTCTTTCTAGGGTGTGGCTCAGGACTTCATGCTGTCTCGTATACTCTTCTTTCGGGTCAAAATTTGACCTTTTCTTTCTCCTTAAACCTCTTTCTCTGGTACCGCACTCTTTCTTTTGGGAGCGGAAAAATAAACCAGAATCTCTCTGATCTTTTTCGTCTTCCTCTTGGTCCTTGTTTTTCTCGTGCTGGTTGTATTTCTGGCTGTTTGGACCGTTTTTCTGTTTTTAAGTTGATTTGTAAATCACTCTCTTGTTTGTCGTGCGTGCCTCTGTTCGTGTTGTCAGTCAGACAGTCAGTCCGTCCATCAATCCCCGATTCATGTGTGGTCGTTCTGGTCAGCTCTGTCAGTTCTGGTCAGTTGTTTGTTGTGACTGATGGTCAGGTAGGCTCTTTGACTGTTTCTCAAACTCCTACAGAGATTCAGCGTGTTGCGCACCATGTTTGAGATGATAGATAGTCTAACTGCAAAATGAAAACGACTTGTCCTCTTTGTATCTTTTAAAATGGAGACTTAATGGGAATTGGGGGCGAAGGATCAATGTCTATCCACAGCAAAGTGGCTGAATTGGATATTCGACTCCATTAAGTTTCTATTTCAGTGGGAAATTGGGTAATATAATATGTCATTTTATCCCTGTATGTAGCATAATTGAATTAAAGTTATCAAAGTTCCCAATGTTTTTTTTTTTTTTTTTTAAACTAGCAGCTGGTTTGCCTTGATAATGTCTTTATTTGATAAATGTATAGTTCCCTTTTGCCTATTCTAGTTTGGTGCAGTTAATTGTAGTTCAATATTGCAGTCCAGCAAGTTGCTTTAAACTGAAATGAACGTCATCAGATGCGACTACCAGAGGAGCCATTCTTTTTTTTGTCATGTTCCTCCCTTGTTCCCATAACCACTCCTTAAAAATCAACCTCCACAGCTAAGACCCAGGATGGCATTGCTCTGGAGATCCAACCACTGAAGAGCGAGGAAGGTGTGGAGTCAGAGGAGAAGGAGGAGAAGGAAGAAAAGGAGAAAAAGAAGGTCAACGTCACCAAGAAAGAAAAGTCGGTCCTGCAGGGCAAGCTGACCAGGCTAGCTGTTCAGATTGGAAAAGCAGGTTAGAAGCCACACAACTAAGTATCAACGGTGCCCGATGAACTCATATACCACATATCATCTTTATAATACCTGAATGGTTAAATATTACATTCCCAACAGTTTGCATGTTTGAGTCTCTTTTTCCTGTGAATTTGTTCTTTCTAAAACACATTGATCGATTCACATTTTAGAAACTACTTTTTAGGGTGCTAATATATTGAACATTTATGTATATCATATTCATTTTTTGTGCATTTAGTTTAAAGGTATGTTATAAGCCGGTGAATTAAGAGAACTTTGAAAAACATGTTTTTAAATGATCTATAGCTACATCAGATGACTGCCATATTTGGCATTGCAAACAAAGTGCAGCTTTAAAGCAAAATATTTACACTAATTAGCCATGCTTTCAAACACATGAGTTTCTTCAGATGTCATTTCCGTAAATTAGTTCTTTTGGTTCCCAAGACTGCTTAAAGAAACGGTGTCACTCAACAGGCTTGTCCCTTTGGGCTTTGTTCCACCTAGTTATCCTACTTCCTACAGTTACCTAATCAAATAACATTCAGATGGAGCACATCAGGCCATAGCTATTGCTGTTATGAACTCTAGTCATGAGGCTTTGACTTCCTCTGTGCCATATTGGTTTTGAATCCGCCTTTCCTACGACAGGTCTCATCATGTCTGCGGTGACCGTCATCATCCTCATCCTGTACTTTGTGGTTGATACATTTGGTGTCCAGGGCCAAGAGTGGAAGGCAGAGTGCACTCCAATCTATATTCAATACTTTGTGAAGTTTTTCATTATCGGTGTGACCGTGCTAGTGGTAGCCGTACCTGAGGGGCTGCCTCTGGCTGTCACTATCTCACTGGCCTATTCCGTCAAGGTAAGAGACAACACAAACCTTTAAGTTCTTGGTGTCTTTAGGGTGTTCAGGTGGATATAAATCAGTAAATGTTGTTTGATTCTTTTTATTTGTGCTAATTTTGAGGGCTTAAGCACACTCTTTTCTGTAAGTATCACCACATTAATTCCTGTTTTTACCTCGACAGAAAATGATGAAAGACAACAACTTGGTGAGGCACCTGGATGCTTGTGAGACCATGGGTAATGCCACTGCCATCTGCTCTGACAAAACTGGAACGCTGACTATGAATCGCATGACGGTGGTGCAGGCTTATATAGGTGACACACACTATAAAAGCATTCCTGAACCCGATGCCGTTAATTCAGAGACACTAGAGGTACTGGTGAACAGCATCTCCATAAACTCGGCCTACACCACCAAGATCCTGGTAAGAATTAGACAAACGCAAATGAGATACAGATGAATAAATGATCCGTTTTGTTTTGTTTATTTATTAATTATAGGGTTGTCAAATTAGAAGTCCACAGTCAGCCCCAGCCAAAATACACTTACCAAGAGCAGACAGCTCAAAATGACTAAGGAGTCATCCGCTAAAGGCATTTTCTTGGTTTAAGATCGCTAGACGGAGCATACAGTAGCAGAATGGAACCAAACGCAGGGGATTTGGTGTATTGTGAAGCAAGTTGTACTACTTAGTGTTTTGTGTCATACGTGGTGCACATTGCACACAATGCAGAAAAACACAATACCCAGAGACCTTAGTATGCGTGGGTACATAGAGCAACAATTCTGAACCAGGGTTATTACTGTTAACTAAAACTACAGTAGTCGACATAAAAAAAAAAAAAAAAAAAAGTTGTCCTAAGACAAGAACAGGCATGGCTTTGATTGTTGACTAATATATTAAAACAATAGTTTTATCTCAAGCTGAAATAATAAAATGTTAGTATATTCAATAAAACACTAAACAAAAATGAGAAATGTTCCCTTGACAACTAACTTTGCCGAAACACTAAATAATAAATTAACTAGCCTATATTAAATTAATTATCCCAAAACTTAAATAATAAATTAACTGTAGACAGAAATAAAAAATAATAATAAATACATATGACACGTGCATATGAAATTACTACAAATTTACATTAGTTAAAATTAAAACTGATAATTTAATTTTATAAATATATTCTGTAAAACTACTGTTTCGGCATCATCAAATAGATTGAAAACTCAAACTGCTACCGAAACTGATTGTCGTTAGGCAGAGAAAAACTTAGGTTCAGACAATATATGGACATCTGCAGCCATTTTTATGTGTATTCAGCGCCTTACTCTTCTGCCACAATATTTGGGTGTTTTGTTTTAGAAAATTTCAATGTGATTAAATGCAATTAATTTGATAAAACCTAATGTTTGGTTGTGACAATATCTAATTAAAATTTATCTTTTCTTGCCTGTTAATTATGATCAATTTTTTCCCACAGCCGTCAGAGAAGGAGGGAGGTCTGCCAAGGCATGTGGGTAATAAGACGGAGTGTGCCCTTCTTGGTCTGGTATTGGACCTGAAGAGAGACTATCAGCCTATTAGAGATGAAGTTCCTGAGGAAAAATTTTATAAGGTTTACACGTTCAACTCCTCCAGAAAGAGCATGAGTACCGTACTAAAGAACGCCAGTGGTCCCGGCTTCCGAATGTACAGCAAGGGTGCCTCTGAGATTGTCCTGCGCAAGTATGCCAGATGAATTCTAAAGCTCTTAAAGGGGTCATATCATAAGTAATATGATTTTTGTGTAGAGACAATGGAGTTTGATACAGTGGGAAAACATAACTTGCTGTCTGAAGTTCTGAACTTCTTGATTTTCTAATGACACAAACTTGAGGCATACAACATCAAAGAAAAAGATTAATAGAGGTGAAGGGAATAAGACAGGGGTGTCAAACTTAATTCCTGGAGGGCCACAGCCCTGCAGAGTTTAGCTCTAACTCCAACCTGATCAAGTTAATCAAGTCCTTCGGGCTTATTTGAAAAAAAATTTTTTAACTAAAGTTTAAAAAAAAGGTAGAAAATGATACATGATATGATCCCTTTTTTCCTGTTTTCCTATTTGTTGCATATTCTTCCTTTTAAAGAAAAATGTTTTGAGTGGTAATTAAACATTTATCTTTTCTGTCAGGTGTTCCCATATCCTTGATTCTTCAGGCCAGCCACGTGTCTTCAAGGCCAAAGATCAGGATGAGATGGTGCGGAAAGTGATCGAGCCAATGGCCTGTGACGGGTTAAGGACCATTTGCGTAGCCATGAGGGAATTCACAACAGAGCCAGACTGGGACAGCGAGGCTGACATTCTGAATGACCTGACCTGCATCTGTGTTGTGGGAATTGAAGACCCTGTTCGTCCTGAGGTGAGCCAAACTGTCCAGTTTGCTCTTTGCTAATAGTATTACGATTGTCCATAGTGCCAAAATTACATACTTCACATGGACAGAGATTTCTTTACTTCAGGCCTCCGTTCATAATGAGACATGACAAGCATTAGTCGCGACTGGGGCAAGCCGCCACATTTCATGTAATGAAATTGTATTGACCGTGATTATCATGTGATGAGTGTCAAGCACTATGTGAAAGTGTGGACAGAAATAACCTCGTTGGTGGGGGGACAACTGACCTAAATCCACTAAAGGTGGTAAAATAAGTAGATGACAGGTAATTGTGCTGTTTTTGATTTTTTTTATATTGTATCAGTGCAGAATTGACATCAGCTTCTCTCCAGTTAGGTGGCATATATAATTCTATAATGAAACACATGACTGATATTTAGGTTAAATTGATTCCTGCAGGCTTTTTTGAGTAATACGATCCATTTTATCCTTGTTCCCATTTGCAGTGTTATTGGATAATCAAGATTCTATTGGGAATTTGAACAGAATCGCTGTTTTTTTTTAAATTTATGGCTGATCACTGAGTCGTTCTGCGATTCACTGAATGAGCCAGATAACATCAACTCTGTGCTGGACATTGAAATCTAGATTATAGTGTAAACACTATTAATAAGCACAGTAACAAAATCCGCAGTTTAAATTAACTTGTAAGCACAAAAAACAAAATACTTCTCTTTTCAATTATAAATATTGCTTTATTGGATAAAACTAAGACACATGAACTAAACTAACGCATAAGCATGCATTCACACATTCATATGAGTTGCAGGAAGAGAGAAGGTGAGGAAAGAGAGTGAGTTTAGGGGAATAAAAACGTGAAATTCCAATTTTACAGCAATAGGTGCTTTTGCATTGACTTGAACAACCATCAGTCAAAAGATTAACTCTCGCATTGAGTTCGTCAGTGATTAACACATGATAGTTCAAGGTGTGGGTTACATATAATATGCAGTTATGCATATCAGTGATTTTAGTCCGGTTTAGTGTATTTTAAGCCTGGATAGGCATGAAAAAGCAGTTCTGTGAACGTTAAGGCAGTTTTTGTGAAGACCAGAGGTTTAAAGTCTCATAAGGAATTTCAGTCTGGTCCTGAGTTGGGGGATAGAGATCTATCCAAATCTTTAATTATTTTACCCACGTAATAATAATAATGATGTCCTGTGTCTTTGACCATTATCTTGGTTATTTGCCTAATAATAAAAATCTCCTTCCTGGGTTGGGATTCTCCTGGTGTTCATTTGTGTTAATGTGGCAAGCTGTCCTGTGACGATGTCTGTTGGATCTGTTTGCAGGAGGTAGGCAACAGGTCAATTTATGACTTCCTGTTGTCTTGAGGCCTCTTTGTGGATTTTGACTTCTCAAATTTCAATGTTCCGATCAAATCTTAAGTGTCTGATTCACTTTGATGTACCAAATATCATTTTGAGCACATCGAGGGGAACAAAAAATAGCTGGTAAATTTTAGGTCAAGGAAATTTTATTAGTGAATGTGTTTTTTCCAGTTAAATACAAGAGTCTGTCTGACTTCTTTAACAGTACGCTCATATTGGGCTGATTTTAAAAAGCCTGTGTCTTATGGTTTGAGGTAATGATAAGAGCAGTATTATGCTAATGCATGATGGTGGCAGTAGCCCATTTGCAGCTTTGAAATTAAGTCATGGAACCATGTAGGGATAATAGGATGGGCTTAAATCTTTTTGTCCAAGTGAAAATACATTGTGCGGTAATGATCTGAGCCACATCTGTAGATTCTGTTGCAAGACGAGTCGACTTTTTAATGCACACCATAGTTGCTTTGAATCATACAACATGTTCTTCACATGCATCACTTGTGCAGCATCTCTGTCCATGGAAACACTGGGAGGTTTTTAATTATCTATAAATAAATGAGCTTATTGGTTCTAATTACGGGTATGGTGTGATTCATCGCAAGACTGAGTGAGGATGATTACATAGGACTCCAGCATGCACACACACACAACCTCTGGATCCAGCCCCTTCATGTGTTAAGTCGTCTCTGTACCCCTTACCGCTTAAAACACACCACAAGCTGATGGGATGCCATGACACACCAAGAGTGATTACAATGTCCTCATCTCTCACTGTTCTGGGGCCAGCAATAACATTGAGGAAGACATGTGTCTTGCTTGTTAGTGTAATTGTCAGATGTTTTTTATAATGACGGAGATATTAATTTAATAAACAAGTGCTCCTAATGACTCTTTTAAATGAGTTGGTAGAAGAATCTGCTCAAAATCAATTGTTCATGAATCAGACTATGTTAGTCTTCCAGAAAGCATTAATGCAATAATTTTAGTAGTGCTGTGCATCCGAATTTTTATTTACATAATGTTTATGCTGTGTTTATTTATCATGTTTATATTAAAACACATAGGTACAGTATATTTTTAAGTATTTACATGTAAATGCATTTATATATTTATTTTCTTATTTTTGATATTATATATCTTAATATATTTCATATATAAACATAACATATTTTCATTAAATATATACATGCATGTGTAATCTTGATTAATCATTTGACAGCACTAAATTTTAGGGATTTTAATATACAAAAAAAAGCATTGTTTTGAGTTTGGGGTGGGTTTTTTTTTCATTACCTGACTAAAACAGGGAAAATCACGTTATTAGCTGTTTATCTATCATAGATTTTGCCATTATTGAACAACTTCCTAATAAGTAATTGCTAAATCCTCTGGTATGGATTTTCCATTCAGACTATTTTGCATTTAATCTGTTTTTCAATTTTTAATTTTTTTTTTCCCATTTATCCAATCTATTCATCTCCCGATTCCACATCAGAGTGGATATATATCTGTATATAGAGTGTATATATATATATATATATATATATATATGGCAGTGGTTGTTAGGCTGCACAACATGCTTTGTATCAAGCCAAATAATGGTCCTTCTATTCTTCAGGTTCCTGAGGCTATCTCTAAATGTCAGCGAGCAGGCATCACTGTCCGTATGGTCACCGGAGACAACATCAACACTGCCCGTGCCATTGCTACCAAATGTGGAATTCTACAGCCGGGAGAGGACTTTCTCTGCCTGGAGGGCAAAGACTTTAACCAACATATTCGCAATGACAAAGGAGAGGTAAAGAACTGCAAAGCTTCAACTGCTCATGCCTAAGTCAACATTGAAAGTGCTTATTTCATTGTTGCCTTTATCTTTAGGTCGAACAAGAGCGTCTTGACAAGGTCTGGCCCAAATTGCGTGTTCTGGCTCGTTCCTCACCAACAGACAAACACACTCTGGTAAAAGGTAAGATCTTTACCAATGGTTTGTTTGAGCTCCTAGTCTGCTCTTTCATTGATAACATCGCTATTTAAGCTAAAATTATTAAACTAAGTATTTGAAACCTCGCTGTAAGGGAGCTGGTGGCTCTCTCATTATCATGACCCCCATGTCACTTATCTTTTGTTTAGTTCCTGTGCTGTTGTCTTTTAGGCATCATTGATAGCACAGTTGGAGAAACCAGACAGGTGGTGGCTGTGACTGGAGATGGCACTAACGACGGCCCTGCCCTTAAAAAAGCAGATGTTGGATTTGCGATGGTAAATCATGCTTTTTATTGTGAAAGACAGTTGGTGGATGAGTGTCTGGCTCGTTCGATGAGGTTTTGGCAAGCAATGACATAATGTAACATAAATAGCTTTAATAACCACAGAGGTTGCATCCTAATCCTTGCCCAGTATCTCTTGCTCTGCACCAAGCCAGAATGCCCCAGGGCATCATCGAAACATGCTGTTCTTCCTGATAAGTGGTTGACCCCTGCTTGTTGCTCAGATGACTCCACAACTTAAGCGAATATATAATTATTGTGCATTTAGAAATTTGTTTTATATGCTGTGAATTTAATTTATATTTCTCACTCAAACACTATATATATATATCGTCTAAGAGAGTAAAAAGCAGTAGTTGGTGCAATTGTGCACTGCCGACTGAAGGACGTTAGGTTGGGAAGGGGGAAGGCATAGTAAAGTATTTCAGAAATAGAAAGCCTGAAGCTGTCCAATCAAAATATGGTTTAATTTGGGTCATCAATTTACTGTGCTGTTTGCATCCACATAACTACCACTTCGTTTTTCTGAAAACTCATTCAGCTTAAATGTCTTCATATAAAACCCAAGAAAAGGCCTAATTAAAATTCTTTTGATTTTGAAGTTAGTCTTTCTCTTTCTTTCAACTTTCATTTTAAGGAGAACCATTTTATTCTCAAGAATGAACCTGAATCTGCAATTATTCATGAAGTAGACTGCTCTGATATTTATGAAGGCATTTCTAAAAAGCATGTGCTTTCTTTGTCTTACAGGGTATTGCAGGTACAGATGTTGCAAAGGAGGCATCTGACATCATTCTTACAGATGACAACTTCACCAGTATTGTCAAAGCTGTGATGTGGGGGCGTAATGTCTATGACAGTATCTCCAAGTTTCTGCAGTTTCAATTGACTGTCAATGTGGTGGCTGTGATTGTTGCTTTCACTGGAGCCTGCATCACACAGGTACATTTTCACCATTTGCTTTACAAGTATGAAAATATATGCTGTTTAGAAGCCCAAACAGGTGACCACGTGAATCGTGTAGATCCACTGAGAAATTCTTTTTTGAGGGGTGGGGGGGGTCTTGGAAAAGTCAGTCTTGGATGGTATTTATTGAGTATTTAAAACTTAATATTAATATAAAGCGGATTTGAGCCATTTCATTTTGGTGCCATTTCTTCCCGCGGGACAATCCGCAATTCACTTTATTTTCAATAGAGCCGTGCAGTGTAAAATCCAAAACAGAAATTATTTTGTAACTGATAGTGCCTTCATTGTTGCCTAGTATCAGCAGACGGTACAGAAGAGCAAGCGCTTTGAGATTAGAGGAGGAAGCGATGCTCCTAGCATTTTCCACTCATTTTTAGACGCTTCATGTTAACGTACCCTTAAGAGAGTAAATTACATTTAATGCTAAAGTATCGTTGATACTGATACAAACATTATTTTTCCAGTATGAGTGTGTTAGGGCAGAACGATGTTTTTCGATAATGGTAGAAAATACTTATGTTGATTTCTTTGCCCAAAAAAAAAAACTAATTTACAAGTTAAGTTACAGCATGTCCCCTAATGAGGCCGTAATATTTATTCTGTGGGAGTCCCCCACCTCCAGGGCCCATCAGGCCGCATCGCCCCTCAAACACCCTTCTAACCTTTTTCACCCCTGGCCCATTTTCATGCCTGGATATATAATTGTTGTATAATGCTATAATAATTGTTTAGTGTTTTGAAATAACAAATATATATCCCTTCCTAATACGGTTTTTCATATTTTACAATTTTAATATTTCACACACTTATATTTTCCTATGTAGTGCACATCAGGTCATTTGTCAATTTACAAATTCAGGCTAGATGCCTGAAAAGTAAAAGTATTTAAAATATTGAGACTTTAAAAGTAGCATGAGTAGTCTTTGAGAAATTACCTCTACAGAAGACAAAAATAAATATCTGGGTTTCAAGAGTATAAACACAAGAGTATTCGGTGGTTATGCATGGTGTTGTGGGACACAATTCATTTGTCATAATAACAGAACTCTACAAGCCAAGTATTTTATTGTGTATTTTCAGGCCGTTTAGTGCTGGTGCCAGACTTTGGCTAATATGGGGCCGGCCAGACTTGTGGTGTCCCTGCCTAACTACATTACATATGACAATGCTGTAGTAATGACCTTTCTGTGGAGTCTCACGTCGGTTTATTTTGTCTGCAGGACTCTCCACTTAAAGCTGTTCAGATGTTGTGGGTTAATCTGATCATGGACACACTGGCTTCTTTGGCTCTTGCAACGGAACCCCCAACAGAATCGCTCCTGCTTAGGAAACCTTACGGACGAGACAAGCCGCTCATTTCCAGGACTATGATGAAGAACATCTTGGGTCATGCTGTTTACCAACTTGTCATCACATTTACTCTTCTCTTTGCTGGTAAGAGGCTTCTGTATGGCTCCTTGGAGGTTCAGTAATAATGATTATAGATAATGATTAATATTTAATTCTAATGGCACTTTGAACTATAGTTAAAACTCATAGAACTTTGAAATGCAGGACTGTGGCTAATTTTATTTTAGTATGGGATGCATGGTTGCTTAGCAACTAGTATTTATATTTGCAGTATTCATATGCATAATTTTTTTACTAGAAATTGCATTTGAGTTTTTTATATAGAATTTTTTATCATTTTTTTATAAAGAATATAGAAGTAAAAGTTTTGGAGTAATGCTACATTGTAGGCTCTGATGCTAAATGTCGTCCTAAGCTAAAAGCTCACTGCTTTACTTTCTGGATTTTTCCTCCATTTTAAAAGTTAAAGGTGTCCATCTCAACTCAAAATGTCACAGAGAATATTTCTCAGTATCCCTTTATCTGTAAATCCTTGTATTTGCTCCCTACAGTGAAATAGATCACATCACAGACTACCTAAAGCATGTAAAATTCTGCAGAAGAGTTTGTTGTAAATGTTCCCATTGTTGTACTGCTGCCAACTGATTAGACAAGTTAATCACTAATTTACACTACCCCCTGGGTTAATTAACATCCGTACAAAAGCCCCTATTCTAGTTAGAATACTTTTTTTTTTTTTTTTTATTAACAGTAGCATGTATTTATTGAGATCATTGTTTCTTCTGGAATAAAATACTTTTTTAATAATTTAAACATTTTTTATCAATATTAAACTTTCACATCACTTATTTATGGAAACTATTATTCTGTGCCCAAAGGTGAGAAGTTCTTCAACATTGATAGTGGCCGCAATGCTCCTCTGCACTCCCCCCCATCTGAACACTACACCATAATCTTCAATGTCTTCGTAATGATGCAGCTTTTCAATGAGATTAACGCCCGCAAGATCCACGGAGAGAGGAACGTGTTTGAGGGGATTTACAGGAACCCCATTTTCTGCAGCGTTGTTCTGGGAACCTTTGCTCTGCAGGTATAACATTTAAATAAATTAAATGTAGAAATATATATTGTGTGCATCACAGTGTCATCTCTCAATGAAGTCTTTTTTTTTTTTTTTTTAAGTTTTGGCTTTTTCAAAAGAAAAAGTTCTTAAGTGTGATCTGAGTTGTTTATTAATGCGTTAAATTGCTGCTTGGCTACCATAAGAATATTTCCACCAAAAAGTTACAAAATGAGGATGTAACTTATTAATTTTTAGTCAGTTCCTAGGTCTATTTTGACCTAGTTGCATAAACCGTGAACTATAATAATCATTTCAAATAATCACCCTTTTACTTTTTTTTTTT
Source organism: Enteromius viviparus (assembly GCA_032353835.1). Lineage (NCBI taxonomy): Eukaryota > Metazoa > Chordata > Actinopteri > Cypriniformes > Cyprinidae > Enteromius > Enteromius viviparus. The sequence goes on from JAUCNO010001004.1 coordinate 1,355,222, forward strand.
TCTTACAAATTAGACCAATCTGTTTTTATTTAACTGACTTACAAAAAACTAAAATTTAAGGCTGGTGTGAGCATTTTATGCATCATGTGCATTAAATAAATTTTTTAAATCATTTTCAAGTTGCTGTTGCTATTGTTTGTCCAGCTATTTTTACTACACAATTGTATTTTACTATAACTATGCTTGTTTTAAAGTAATCCAAAAAAACACCTCTTAACCACGTTGAAAACCCTGTAACTCAGTCTCCCGTGGCTTATTGCTTTGCAGTAGCCGGACTAATGCAGTACCCCTTGTTACAGATTATCATTGTCCAGTTTGGAGGGAAGCCTTTCTCTTGCACAGCCCTCACCCTCGATCAGTGGCTCTGGTGTATCTTCATTGGAGTTGGTGAGCTGCTCTGGGGCCAGGTAAGGCTAATTCTTACAGTATGTCGTTGTTCATCACTAATCAGTATCTCAAAGCAACGAGCGTTTACAAATGACAAAGTGAGAAAGAGAGAGACACAAGCTTCGAAGTGGAGAAATTATGAAAACATCACGGCAGAATGCACATGCGTGGGTGATGTGGAACATCTTCAGTTCTCTTCAATCCCACTGGGAGGGCATGGAAGGGGGAGGTGAAGCTGTGTGCGATTTCAAACCTGTGGGTGGGAACGAGGGAGGCTGGCAGACATAATTCCAGAGAGCAGTTGCCGCCATCTCAAAAGTTCAGCTCAGAAAAAGGACTAAGAGCTATGAGCTTTATCATCAACCCCGGAAGCGCAAGGTCTGTCCTCTGCCTCCATACATCCATGCTTACGGTACATTTAAAACTCAGGACTGATGCATCATGTTAGGTCATCAAAAGGCAGAGGAAGTTATCAAGTACGGATAAAGCCTTTAGAGCTGCAAGGCGTCTGCTCCTTCTGGCAGTTGCATCACACATAAGCCGTTTCCTACTGGTTTTCTCAGCTGGTGAGCATGCGCGCATTTGTTTGTGTGTGCACACACGTGCAGCTTCACAAACCAGATGCTGGGAACTTAAACATGGAGGAGAAGCAGCATGCTTTCTATTCAATACGTATTGTCTGTGTGCTGTCTCATGTCAAACAGCATCAACGAAGGCACCTAGAGAGGAGTTCCTGCAGAAATAACTAAACTATTTTAGAGCTTCCATCTGTGTCAGGAAGTCCCTTTGAAACTGTAGCTTAAAATAGGTTAAATTACAGCTGCAAGAAAAGTTACTAATTAAAAAGTACCTATCTACATGTAAGCAATAGGTGGCTTAAATGGGCTTTTGATATGTATAGCTGCATGATTTATTTCCGATCAGAGCAGTATTCATCTGGCACGGACACAATAAAGATATCATTACTTAGCTTAACAGCAGCATTTCACATCTTTTAAGAAATTATTATAAATACAATTAAACATCAAACTTAAAAGTAGACTTAATAATATTACAATTTAAAACAACCATTTCCTATGTTAATGTATTTTAAAATATAATTTACCCATGTGATGGCAAAACTGAAGTTTGAGAAGCCATTGCTCCAGTCTTCAGGGTCAAATTATCCTTCAGAAATCATTCTAATGTGCAGATTTGGTGTTTAAGAAAGATTAATTATCAACGTTGAAAGCGGACTGCTTAGTATTTTGTGGAAACGGTAAGATACTTTAATGAATTGAAAGTTCAGCATAACAATATTGTAATGCAGATATTTTGTAACAACGCATGTTTTTAATGTCACTTCATCCTTTTCATGAATTCTTGCTTGTATCCACAAATGACTCCAAATTTTGCACGGATTATTGTCTTGGAAATAGTTTAATGGCAGAATTAGGGAATATTCTGGTGGTTCATCAAACAAGCTTTATGTTAGGTGTAGTTGGCACTAAAATTTATGATCACTAAAGGTACCTTTTGGTTTTTAACACACAACGAACTTGCGGTCAAACGCCATAATGATTCTTAAAATCTTTGCATTTATTCACCACGTTCTTAGCATCCTGTTCTCGGAAAGCCATCCATAATCTCAACCACTGCTAATGACTATTTGATGAGCTACAATTCCCATCGCTTAACCCTATTCCCCCCCTCTCTCTCTCTTCTCATACTCCAGTTCATCTCTGCCGTCCCCACACACCGACTCAAGTTCCTGAAAGAGGCTGGCCACGGCATCCCCAAAGAGGACATCGCAGAGGAGGTGCTAACTGAAGGTGCGGATGAAATTGACCATGCCGAGATGGAAATGCGCAGAGGACAGATCCTATGGTTCAGAGGACTCAACCGCATCCAGACTCAGGTAACCTTCCGGTCTCTTCCAGCAGGTGTGCCATTATAGAGTAGAAATGGCTTAAATACAACAGCACTGACCTCAATTACAAAACATTTGGAGAAGATGTCTTTGCTCTTATTGGTATTTTTGATCTTACTATTTTGATCCGTTGTCAGTATGTTTAACAGTTGCTTTGTTGCAGTTGCCACGTTATTTTTTTCATATTAAATGGTACCAGACTTTAAAGAAAGAAGGTTGAGCAATTTTGTATTCATCCTCAATTTTATTATTGGAAACAGTATTTTTATTATGATTTAGCTAAATAAATTAATATACTTTTTGGGGGTAATGTATTCAATTTATTATCATAATTTATGGAAGTGAATTTAAAAAGGGGATACAATCATTCCTTTTATTTCATTTGTTTGCTTTTAATTTGGTTAATTTGTAAACTCCGAACAGCATATGCATTGCTGAAATATGCATTATTAGTGAACGTTCTAGATAGCCGGTGGCTGTTTTTGTGTAGACATCACCCTAGTGACCTTCAAGCATCTCCATGGGTTCATTTGCAGAAAAGCATCTTCCTTAAAACTAAGCAGAAACTTGTGAGCTGCTTAGGTCTCCCAGGTTGAAAAGCAGTATGTGCACTGGAGATGACACTCTTGAAATGCCAGTGGGGCAACCCATGTCTCTCTGACTATATGCACAATCTGCCTGGAGATAACTGGGGACTGTACAGCAACATTTGCTTGCTTTCATCAGAAGATGTGCAAAGAAATGACTGGAAACATACTTTTTTTTTTTAAGCTCTGTTGATGGAAGCCGTGTAGGAGGACCTCCTTTCACTTACCATTGCCTTCATACATGACACAGTGTTGCAGCTCACAAACAATGAGTGGATTCAGTGAGAAGGTTCACGGATGTATTTATCTGGATCCTCCAGGAGTGTCTGTGTGTTGGTGGGCGATCTTTCTGAGAGGGCGTTCTGTGCCTATTAAGAATGTTCTATAGCAAAAACTATGGTAAAACCACCCACCAAAGATTGTCAGTGTATTCCACAGGCACTGAGTTATCCCTGTAGATTTGCTTTCTTTCAATTCTGAAAAAAACATTCATTTAAGCTTTATTTTCATTTCAGATCGTTAAGAAATGTGTTATTTGCCTTTCAGCAATGCACCAGGTCATGGGGAATTCATGTTGCCATGTGGGATCATCTTAAACCCTGTTCTCTTTTGTTCTTGTTCTTACTCCATTGTTTGTTACAGCTTTCATCACATCGTTTGGGTAATAGCAATATTTTGCTATTGTGAAAGATCAATAAGAGAATGTGAAGTGAAAAGTATCTGGTTATCCCTTTATCTAATCACTTCTAGGGCTGAACGATATATCGCTATCGTATCTATATCTCGATATGAACTTTTAAGATATTACTATCGAAAAAAGCAATGATATAGACTATATAGATTTCCCCTCTCCGCGCTCGCCCCGCCCTGCATACATCCCTTGCAGTCACACAACGAACATCAGTTTTAAAGGGGGT
>JAUCNO010001004.1:1377793-1396942 GCA_032353835.1 Enteromius viviparus
CTCGCGGTACTTTGATGGCACATGTGATCGAAAGGCGGCTGCAGCGCCGATCAAAGTCGGACAAATGATCTTACCAGTATGCATTGTTTTGTAAGGCGGCAGCCGATTTCTTGCGGCGCCGCATGAAGTCGAACACACCTATTCTCTGCAAGAGCGGAAAAATTCAGGCCATGTGACTGGATCGTAGATTTATGGTGTAGGAGGAGATACCTCACGACACCCCAAGCAAGAATTAAATCTATTGGGTAAAACACGATTTTGGGATGTGTCCAAAGATGAGTTTAAAACTCAGGACGCCATTCCAATCTCTCTCTTAGCTTACTCTTCAGCTCTCAGCTCTTACTCTTAGCACTCCAAGGTCGTGTCAGCACTGTTCATCTTCACTGCAGTCGCGGTTCTACATTAAATTACTCCCTGGGTCAGACCCCCCCCTCCCTTTTAAATTTCAAATAAGATCAGAAAAACATTTATTTTGAATAAAAATGAAAGAAGTAATCAAAAAGTTGAAAATAAAGTATTGGATTGGGTTAGGGAGAGCTTTATTTGCCCAATAAAGGTGTCAGCAATGCTATCTATTTAGTAATCTGAATTAAAATAAACATTTACACTCAATAGGTTGCATTCTTTTTTATAATTCACTTGGTATAAATAGCAGCTGCCAAAAAAATAATGATCCCAAAACTTATTATCCATATGGAATTGTCAGATATGAAACTTATGTAGCAATAACTTATTGATGTTTGATGCCATCAAGGTGGATAGTGATAGTGTATGCCTTTTTTAAAATATTGGCTTAAATGTGTGATATGAAGAAATAAAGTAAAAAACGGATTTATAATTTTCTAATTTGATTCTCAATTATTGAAATTACTAGACTATTCATTATTTTTCATGTTTTATACCTAATTTTTATATTGTACTGCAAATATGTATTGGTGTTGAATTGTTGTTCATACAGTACATGACTATTTATTAATAATAAAAAGAAATGGTTTTCTGCACGGATACTGGTGCACGTCTTATTTTTTATGTGCGCTAGATTTGATACTATTTAAACACAATATGATAGATAATAGAAAACTGTAAAGGGGGGCAGATTTTTTTTCCTCCAAGTGCTTGTGTTATGCCATTTTCCCCCATGTGTCATGAAAAAATGCCACCCTGGGCGGCTACCCCGTTCGCCCATGCCTGAAACCACCACTGCTTCACTGCAAACTCAACTAAGCTTTACCTGCGTTCTGTCGAGCAATTGCTGCTCCTCGGTGAGTGTAGAAGTAATCATGGTTTACAATTCTGCTATTGAGACATTATTTTTAGCCTAACACTAAATATCAGCAGAGAATTATCACCCTTAATGTCCATAATTGTGAGCTTTAATGACCTAAGTTGCTAAACTACTTATTTTGGCTGTCCTCATGTTTTCTGTTTTTTTCTTACAGGACTGTAATTCTGGTCATCACTGGAGAGAGGACAGGTCTCTGGACTTCCATGACAGTTCTTCCATATCCATGGGTCCTCTGGTGTTGTCTGAAGGGAACACAGGTGAACATTTAATCTATTTAATTATAAAAGAAGGTTTCTGATGATTTCTTACATGAATACCTTACACTTCACTGCATTATATTCTCTGTTGACAGATAAGTGGGTCCCGATCAAGTGAAGGTGTCTGGGGCTTCTTCTCTGTGTGCTTCTCTGATGCTGATACTTGTTCCTCTGATGAGTGTCCTGACCCTCTTTTAGACAATCTTATTTCCACAAAAGATGTGCAACATTTAAATGCTTTTTGTTCAGTAGAATATTAATGTGGGACTGATGCCACAACGGTGGTGGATTCCTAAATATTTCTTTATTTCATAAAATATGAGCCATAGCCAAAAACAGATATTATGACTTGTTTCCTTAACGTTAGTTTTAGAATATTGGCAATTATTATGGAAGATATATAAGGACATTAAATGCAAAGAAAATCTCTCTATAGTATTTCTACAAGATTTGTGTTTCAGTGAGAGCCAATAGGTTAGATCAGATTCTTACAATGTTTACTTTATCTTTAGATGACAGTGATGTTCAATAAATAGTTCTTGGTGAATCTTGATCAACTGGTTGCAACAGTTACTGGAAAGAAAAACTTTCAGTGATTGACAGCAGATTGACAGATTGACAGTGATTGACTTGTTTTCAAGAATCATTTTAGAATATTGACAATTATTGGAAGATATATAAGGGCATTAAATGCAATCTGTATGACACAAAGCAAAAGTAAAAAAAAAATGTTGCTTTAAGTAAAAGTAAGATAAAGGTTAAGGTGATTAAGTGCTATCTTCCTCTGTAATAATTGTGATAATCTTCCATGGTGATGCTATGAAAGTATGCAAGAGAAATATTCTGCTTTCTAAAGAAAGCAAAGAAGAATATTTCCACTGATTGAATTGTTGTTACTTTAAAGATAAGATGCGATGAAGTTCAGTGACTGGTTGGTTATGCATGGTTGTAGCTGTAAAGAGAAACTAAAATTGAGGAGTCAGTAGGGCAGAGTGCATTTGTTTAAGCCACAGCCTAAACTGGAAGAAGTGTTGGTCACCAGAGTAAAGTCAGCAGGAGGTGCTTACCCTGTGATCTGTGTGAATGCCCCAATATGCTGCTGCAGTTGCATGTACCTTAAACATTAAATTTGTGCCATTCTTGGTCTGTGAGGATAAACATGCTGCTGATTCAATAGATTCTTTCTCCTGGTGTGGCTTAGTATAGACAATATGTGACAATATGTGACCCTACATGACAAGCAAAACAGGTAAGTTTAGAAAGTTAAAATAACTGTGGCACATTGTTAATGTAATTAATTTTAATAATTTAATGAAATTATTATTATTTAAATTTCTCTTTATTTGTATTAATTTGCAGGGGAATAATGTGCATCACATGGGTTCTGGAACATGTGTTTTTAAACAGTGAGCTCAAATGTACAGCAGAGGAATGTAGAACATTCCTAAAGAGTATAAGTATACACCTCCCGTGAATCTGTAAATATAATGTTCACCTCCTTAAATTGACCAACACACTTGGTTTTACTTTAGATAAAAAGATTCGTTAATCATGTTTGCTTTTTTGTGTTTTGTTTTCTCATTAAACATGACAATTCCAATTCTGTTTATCTTTACAAAGCTTTCATTATTATCTGTTGCTGCTGCTGCTTTTCTTTTATGATGAAATACCCATTCATTTTTATATATTTTATATATTCATTTTTCCCTGGTGTGGCTTAGTATAGACAATATGTGACACTGTAACGCCCCGAACTGTGTTTGTATGTCGTCATTTTCCCCATGTGCTTCCATGACCTATTTTCTGTCTGTCTTAATTATGTCCAGGTGTATCTTGTCATTTGTGTCAATTGTCTACCCTATTTAAGTTACGTTCAGTTTACTTCCTGTGTTGGTTCATTAGATGTCTATTGTGGTGTGTACTCCCTTGACTGCTTTCTTATCTGTTCCTGTGAGTATTAAAAGACTATATTTGTAGAAATTCGGACTCCTACATGTTCTTCACACACGCATAGCGTGACAGAATGAACCAACCCTAAAGAAAAAATGTAAAGTAAAACAACGTGTTTTCTTCCGATTTTTTTTTTCCGTGTTTTTGTCAGTTTTATTTGTTTTACCAGCTACCCGGACAGCGCGCTCTGTGCCTTCTACAAAGGAAGCCTGAGACCGGAGCAAAGAGCGCCGCTGTCCGAAGATGGCCCTCGGGCCGACTTTGCCGCCTACGTGGAGTGGACACTGGCGAGAAATGGATCTTCTTTCACTGTATGTGCCTTTGAAGAGTTGGCCAGTGCCACTCCAGTCCCGGAACCCAGCCCACCATCTCCCCACGACGCGGAGCAGATTCCCGTGCCCACCGCTGCCACCACAACAGAGCCCGGCGTTACCCAGGAGTCAGTGCGAATGGAAGCGCGAGAGCTGAGGAGCGCGACGGAGCCTGAAAAGGTGTCGACAGACCAGGTGCGAGAGCCGGAGTGTGAGCGCGCCACGGTGGGGAACGCCAAGGAAAAGGAAACCGCGGAGTAGAACTCCGCCCACCACACCATGGCTGAGGGTGGGCTGAACCATCTGGGGCTGACCACAAAGGACACGGTTAACCGGAATCCTCCTATTCCCACGCCTCGGATGCATTTTCCAGTACCAATGCCATGCAGACTCCCGCCAGTTCCTGCTCCTAGAAAGAATCCTCCTGTACCTGTTCCTTCACCTGGCTTGGGGAAAGAAAACCCCGCCCCCCCACCCATCTATGTCCATGCCACCGCCGTCTTCTGCCAGCCCCACATCTCACCCTCAGCCCACCATCTGTGTGCTACTCTCGCCACGGGTCTGTCAGCTGCCACCGGCGTCATGGCTGGAGGATCCCTTTGCTTCGCCTCCGGCCTCAGAGTCTCAAACTCCGCCTCTTCCCTCCGACCCGTCGGCTCCACAAGGTCACCTAGCTCCCTCCTCTCCACCGTGGCCCGTCAGTTCACCAGCTCCACCAGGCTCCATCGTCCCTCCGGCTCCGCCTTGGTCGGTCGTCGACCATCCATCGCCTTTGGACTCCACTCCTCCAGCTACGCTTCGTCCCTCCGTCCTGCCGGCTCCGTCAGGCTCCTCCCTCCCTCCGACTACGCCTCAGTCCGCTGTCGCTCTGGCTCCGCTGCCGCCTTCCGGATCCACGTCTCCACATCGGTCGCCGGTGCCATCTGCTCCGCCTCGGACCTCTGGATCCTCGCCGGTGCTTTCGATCCTCGGCTCTCCATCTCCGCCGCGGGATCCCCAACGGATCTTCGCCATGGCTGGGTTCTGGGTCCTGCTGGATTTCCCCTGCTCCGGATCCCTCCTGTCTCCTCCCTGGCTTCTCCCTCCGTCTACACCACCCTGGACCCTGTCTTCAGTCCTCCTCCCGGCGGCCCGTCCACCTCCTGAACCTCCTCCGGACTTGGACTCTTGTTTTGTGTTTTGTTTACGCCGCGAGGACGCGGCTTCCGGGAGGGGGGCGATATGTCACGCCCCTACACAGTGTTTGTTGTCTTTTCCCCATGTGCTCTATGTGACCTAGTTTCTGTCTGTCGTTGATTATGTTCAGGTGTGTCTTGTTTAATTGCTTTATTGTCTGCCCTACTTAAGTTGCGTTCTGTTTAGTTCTTGTTGTCGAGTCATTGATGTTGTATCGTGCTGTGCTGTGTGGATTCCCTACTTGTACCTGTCTTCGCACCTTTGGATGATTAAAAAAGGATTTATATTTAAGTATTGCTTACGCTCCTTCTTGCTCACTAGACAGACCGTGACAATTACAAACTTTCCATTAAGAATCGTATAAGCTACAATAATATATTGGCTTTGTATGACTTATACGTATGACTCACAAACACTGCTCTAAATGAAATCAACCAATAACCGGAGGGCTTGGGAAAAATTAATCAATGAACGAATGGCTTGGGAGTCATTGAACAAATAAAGTAAAAATAAATGCATTTTATAAGAAATTTGAAGTGTATTTTTGACCTTGCTTTGACCATATCAAGCTTGTTTTAGACTCCCAAAATATGAACATTTCATAACCCCAAATATCTGGCTAGCTAGCCTCAAAGGAAGTGTTCTTCCTGCTTCTAACCTTTCAGCTTCTGCATTCAGCGCTCGGATCTGAACACATAAAAACGAGAGATACAGTAGGTACTGACAACATTACAGCATGATGATGGGTTATAAATATATCATTGTTACATAGTAAGCTCTCCAAGCAGACCCAAGTTTTTCCTCCACACTTTGTCATCACCAAGTGTGGAAATCAGAGACTATCTGCATTATTTAACCAAATACGAGAGCGAGGGAGAGAGGTGTTGTAGCGGTATCAGAAACATATCACATGGAGCGTTGTAACGGCACTTAACACCACTGCGAAACACGAGCCGAGTCCAGTGTCAGGATCCATGCAAGCCTCCAGTTACTCCTCTCAGAATGTGTCAGCCGCACAATATCAGAGCGATTACAGGAAGCAGCATTTAAAGGGAGAATACAAAATCTCTTGCTTCCCTGTAGAGAAAAATGTCTGATTTTTTGAGATACGTTATCATTGTCAGGCCCATTGATTATCCAGAGTGGGCCTCTTCGCTCCATACTTTATACAGCAGTGAGACAACTTTAGAGCTTGTATTTAACAGTGACAAATGACACTTTCCACTTGCATTTCTAACAGGAGGTACCATGCTTCATTTCGGACCCCTGTGATGCTCTAAGTATGGGTGATTTTACTTTGATTTTGCACACCCCATCCATCCATCCGTCTGTCCATCTACGGTATTGATTCTGGGCAATTGCATAATCCCCCCTGCACTCTTTTGAGCCAAACGATTGAGTTCTAGTGAGAATTAATTGGGGTGTATTGACAGTAGCCAAAAGAGGACCTTTCTTCTTCCCGTGGGGTTTAGATGTCCTAGCCCCTGTGTCTTTTCCAGGGATCCAGTCCATTGATTATGATAATGAAACCCAAGGCCACCGCTTCAGGTTATTTGTCATAAGCTGCTAGTGATGATATTTTTATGTCCATAGCTGCTCTAGCACCACGTCAGCCATCAGCGTTTATGGGTACGGACTCAATATATAGTTCAGGACCTGAAAAGGAGCTACTGTAGTGAAGGAAGATGGAAGAAATGTGGCCCAGTACAGTGTTCAATGAGAATCTAATAAAGCTGCCGAAGGGACTCCAAAATGGCTTTCAGCCTCCCCTCATTTATAGTGGCAAACTCTTTCTTCTTTTCTTTTATCTCCCTTTGTAAGGAATCGTCTCCCTGCTGGAGAAACCAAACTGAGGAAAGCAGCAAATGAAAAAGAGTTGATAAATGATCTAATTTCAAGCTGACACAATGCCATAGTAACATTATGTGGAATTGCATTTAGTCACTAAAGGAACGAAAGGCAATTTTGTTGCTTTAAGGTACAAGCATGTAGATAATTAACTAGAAGTTATCATCTAGTTGGCGGGGATTTGAAAAAACATAATAGTTTGTTGCCTTTTGAGGAACTTTAGGGTCCAAACAGTATCAGACCCCATTGACTTTCATTATATAGACAATCCAACACTGAAATATTGATAAAAAATATCTTATTTTGTGAAAAAAAGGTTTGGAATGATACAGATGGCAGGCTAATCTTTTTTTTATTATTTGTGAACTGTCCCTTTAAGAAAGTTCTGGTTCATCTGTCTCCAGGTTTATTTACTACATATGATGAATTCAAGAACATGACTGGAGCGGCTGTATTTTAAAGGCTATTAATTTAAAATGACAACTTATTAATATGGTTTTTATTATGCAGAATGACTGATGCTACTATACGAATAAACTAGTTAACCTGGTAGGTTGAAGAATGACTATTTAATTAGTTGACCATTGTCACCCGTGCCTTGTTGAAGAACTGATGAATATGACAGTGACTTTATATCCTTTTTATCCTGTACTCACATTTAACATATATTGGTGCTCCAGCTGGACTTTTTGTCTAATTCCCTCAAGGTCAGAGTCAAAGGTTAAGACCAAAGCCCTGACAGATGCAAAGAGAGATCAGATTTTGACCTCCAGTGGAACATATGCACATTTAATGTTGTAATACTTCTAATGAAGTATTCTGTTTTTCTGGAGCCTACAGTTTTGTGTGTTAGTGTTTTCAGCTTTAATTGGTGTCCATTCTTTATTTTTTAGATATAATCGTATTCTTCTCCTTCCCATCTCGAAGACATCTATTAAATGTTCCTTGTAAAAAGCACTGCAAAAAGATTTCTCTCTCAGTTTATTATTAGCGGTAGATGGCTTGTGCAGGGAAAAAGCAATGAGACATTACAGTGTGATGAATTATTTATAGGATGTGCAACAGTAATGATGATCAGTTAGAGCTCTACCTGTGGCTTTTAAAGGCTCTCAGAAATACTTACATTTGCATTTACTCATGCAGACGCTTTTATCCCAAATGACTTAAAAAAACAGAAACATCACAAGTGATCTATCACTAGAGCCAATAGTATTTGCACTACACAATAGGAGATTGTATGTAGTGTAGTACACAAGCTAAAGCAGAAGTGAAATGCAGCAGAGAAAAGAAACATACTTGATTCTGATTGGCCACATGCAGCGTCTACAGACATTTTTTTTTTTCAAATATTAATTCTTTCCTTCCTTAAACCAACCAACAAACTATAACCGAATATTTATCATAGAATAATTTATTTATAGACTGTCAGTTATCAGTTATTACAAAATAATCCTAAATTTAAGATAATACGTACCACCCAAACATCTTTATTTTGTACCTCCATTTCTGAGAGTATAAAAAGTAGCCCCTCACTTTTTAGAGACTGAAAATGCTTTTTTGCAGTCCTGTCTGTATTAACATCACAGTGTCATTTAGCAATGCTCTAGATTCATGCTGCCTGCCATCAGTGGCTTTTTGCATATCAGGTACTATGTAAAATAGCCTTTCTAAAGACCACATGCACAGAGCTCTCTCTCTTTTTTTTCCCTCTCTTTCCTTCTCTCGCTCTTCCGGTTTATTATCTTTTTTCCATTTTTCCCGTCTTTCTCTCTCTCTCTTTCTCTACGTTGGGAAGTCTCTTGAGTTGAGCAAAGAGCAGTTGCATGCAGGAAGAGAGATAGTGGAGGAGGGAGGGGGAAGACGGAGGGTGTTTGCGTAAGCTTGTAGGCAGATAACAGACCCAACCACAGATGGTAGAGCGAGCGAGTGAGCGAGAAAGAGAGAGAATGTGCGCGCTGGTGTGAGAGAAGAAGGAAGGGAGGGAAGTGCAGTACGTCAGTTCTCTGCTCACTCAGTCACTGTGAGGCAGGTTGATTTTCTAGCGTCTTTCAGGCAGCCGTCGCAGACCTCACTGTGGACCGGAGACTTCTGCATCCAAGGCAGCTGGCTGGAAGGATATTCAACACAATGTCCGTGCAACATTCTCACACCTTTGGTGCATTTTCCTGTATGACTGTGTGCTAATTGGTGGATGCCAATACAAGCATTACAATTTGCATTGCTTGTCATGCTTTCCTCCACCCTGGGCTAGTTTTCTCATCTCGAGCGGTTTTGGTTCGAAGCTCCACGCTGACGGCTGAATAGAGCGGGAGAAGCTGCTTCTGTACATCTGCCTGTTTGTGACCTGTGGAAACAGGAACTGAGCATCAGATACCGGCCGCAACGCTCGCTGAGCGTCATCCTGCAAGTTTCGGCGCTTGTTTCCGCCGGCACGTGGAGCTCTGGCCCTTCATCTGAACCTGTGGTCCCCCGCTCCCAGCCTATCCTCCCCTTCCCAACCCTGGAGCCTGGAATGGTGCGTTTGGTCCCCCGAAGACCGGCATAGGGAGTCACTCAAACTGGATCCGTCCCCGCAAATGACCGGTAGCAATAGCATGAGCAGTGGGTACTGCAGCCTGGATGAGGAGAGCGATGACTTCACCTTCTTCACTGCCAAGACCTCCTTCTTTCGGCAGCCACAGGCTAAGCAAGTAGCTAAGGTAGTGTATGAATGCCAGGCGGATGCGATTGAGAAGATTGTGCGTATGTATATATTCTCAAAAAATGAGACGATGTGCACGGAAGTCTGTATACGGAAGTGCATTTACTGCATACGGAACAGGTTTATGACCTGATATGTTTTGAGTGACAACATACCCTGTCTGTTTTGCATTTCGTTCAACCTTGTTGAGGTTATTAAAGTTAGATAAAACAGGCTGTAGGTTTTTTTTACATTTTATACAGTAAAAAAGCTTTCACTGGGGCTATATCGTTTCGAAAGGTACTGAAATGTACCATTAGGGTATGCACTATAGACACCTAATAAGTACCTTCAAGGGACCAATGTCCAACCATTAGGTGTACAGAAGGTACAAAGGTGTCATGTTGAAATAATGCTGGCCCAGTGACAATTTTTGTTTAAGAGTCTATGTCTATGGAAACGCTGTCAGTGGAAACTTTGCCCTGTTAAGAGCAACTGCAAACACTTTTGATTTAAATGAAGAATCTCTCAAGGACTAATGATTGGATAGGAAAGAAGCTAATCTGTTGTTTTTCTTGCTGTCAGTTAATATGATTTTTATAGCCGCCATATTAGCCTCTCCTACTTTGAAGTCACAATTTAGACAGTATGTTTACCATATTTCTAACGTGCAGATAAACTGAAGGCCACAGATTCTGGTAGAGCATAACACTAGCAACATCAAGGCTGTGGGTTAGGTTCACAAGGAATCATGGGCGGATAAAAAATGTATACATTGAATGTCCTGCAAGTCACTTTGAATTAAAGCCTCTGCTAGGGTGACTGTCGAAAGCGGGTTAGTAGATGGAGATTGCACTGTTTTGTTAGGTCTCTGAAACTTACAATGATAAGAGCTTAAAGATGTTCTTATGAAAGATTAAGAAGTGTACAAGTCTTTGTTCCACACTAATTTAGTAAGTGTTTCACAATAGAGCTGGCGTATTGAGTGTACTTTTGTTTAATGGCTTTCGTGTATTAGCGTGAATACCATCCACCGAAATCATTAATGCATGCATTAGCTTGACCTTCATTGTAGACACTTTTGAATATGGCAGTGTACACAGAGTGCACTCTCACACCCTCAGAGCTCTCTAATGCTGTGAGGGGAAGGAAATGGCTGCTGATTGTGCCAGAAAGGCCCGTCCTTCCCTGTATCAAAGAATGTGTTATTTTACAAGACCCCATAGCTTTTACACTGACTTCCTGTTAATGTTGGCCTCTCTCTATCTTAGACTAAGGTAGGTAAATTAGTTTTGTGACCAAAAAGTCAAACATTAGTAGATTCGGTCTTATAACGTAGGTGGCAAATGAACACCGCAAAAGTGGAAATAATATTTCATGTCCTCAATGACTTCAGACTTTAAGTCCTGTACCTGAGCTGACCAGCCTTGCATCACTTTCTGCAGTATCAGGTTTGGAAAGAGCTTCTCAGGATGTGAATTATTCATCTGGTACGCATCTCTGTCTGGACACAATGTGAGCTGCTAGTTTGAGGGCATTCAGTGGGCACTGCTTAAATTATTGTGTTTTTATGTCAATATCAGTCTGTTGCAAGCACTGTTACTCAAGTGTATTTATTTTATTTATTTATAATTTTAAAGACTTGTTTAATTTGTAAGGTAATGTTTTAAATAAATATTAAATTAGAAATAACAGAATTTGTTTCATTTAAAATATATATATATATATATATAATTTGAATCATTTTGCAACATTAGAAATGTTTTACTGTCATTTTCAATCAATTTAATACATATGCGATGAATAAAAGTATGATTTTTTTTTATCTTACTAACCCTAGACATATAAACATTAGTGTAAGTTATGTTTGAATGCTGGTGTTTTACTGAAGTGCCAAATTTTGCTTATACCACAAGGCTTTTTTTTATTTTCTTGTGCTTTAGTCGATCACCAAACCAGTTTAAACCAACCTAACCCTACATAAAAGTTCATCTTGGTGTTTCCAGTAGGGTTGTTATGAAAGACTGTTTGTGTATTCCGTTGTTAGGTGCAAGTCGTTGCTTATACAGTAATCTCAGCTATTAAGTGACAGCCGTTTGATTTGTATACTGGATTGAGATAATACCTCTATTGTTTGTTATTTTAGATTATAACACCACTTTTACGTTGTGTTTTGCTTTTACTAAACAAAATGAATGCAGCGTGAATAGGCAGCACACAGAAGGTGAAGTTAGCTTGTCCTTATTCTTCTTAGCATCTCTGGAAGTCCTCTTAGAAGATCTCCAGGGATGGATAAATGGGAGATTAGCTTATGTTCTTACTTTAGTGTGCACATTCTTCTTGTAAATTATGGGGTTAAAATTGCTTTATGGATCAATAATACACTTCCTATTTACCTCGCCGGGTTAAACGCAGTAGACCGAAGCTTTTAAACCAATAGCACTGCATGAGTAATAGTACCTTGATAAATGCTGCTGCTTCTGCGTTCGATAATTATTCCAGGAACTTATTAAAGACAGCACGTTCAAGGAAAACATCCATTACACAAGTCTTAAATTCTTTTAACCTGTCGATTTTAGACCCAGATGACAGCTATTAGGAGGAACAAACAATAAATAGCTTCCTGTTCAAGGGCACCCAGTGATATTTTTACATTTGAATAGGGAAAGTCATTCAAACGTGAGGCCGTTTGCTCAAGGGTTTGCACTTAATGAGCACTGAAAGTTATAAGCCATCTCATAAACCTTTGTTTGATTGAAGAGAGGCTCAAATCTAGATGTTGGAGCTTTAGCGTTGTTTCAGCAAATGGCTGCCTAGTCTGTAAGCTACTGCAAAATGAGTCGGGTTTTCTGATGATAGCTGTTTAATTGAATGGCTGTTCAAATTCAGTCATAAGTATCAGAATGCTATGGTGATGCTATGATGTAATGGTGCATAAAAACAGAACAGACCCAAACACAATGCACAGATAATTAAGGTCTTCATTATGAAAGGCATTTGAATGGATTGATAGCGTAGGGCTTGTGTTTACTGGTGTCGTGGACTCTGATGATCTACGCTGTTTATTCAGGCGTGCAGATGATGGGCTTTGCATTTGTGGAGGGCTGCAGAGAGGGAGGGGAGAATCTCCTACCGCAAACTTGACCCAGTAATGAGAGAGAGGGAGAGAATGAGTACACACATGTA
Organism: Enteromius viviparus; assembly: GCA_032353835.1. Taxonomy (NCBI): domain Eukaryota; kingdom Metazoa; phylum Chordata; class Actinopteri; order Cypriniformes; family Cyprinidae; genus Enteromius; species Enteromius viviparus. Next base: position 1,390,487 of record JAUCNO010001004.1, read on the forward strand.
ACGTGTGGGAGGGAGCAGATCGCAAGACATCATTCCTACACTGCGGCAGAAACAGCAGAGAGAGACATACTAGAAAGATCAATTAAAAGCATTTCAATCTTTGAAAGCTTGCTGAGGAATGCAGTCTATCGATGCTTAGGACTAGGGATGAGCATTTTGATTACTAATGTGGTCACTTGTTTTTTTTACATGATTACTCCAAATATAATAATAAAATATATATTTAAAAAGTATATTTTTATATAAAACACATGCATACACACACACACACACACACATATATATATATATATATATATATATATTTATAAGTGCTGTCAAATGATTAATAGCAAATTATCACATGCAAAATAAAGGTTTTTGTTTGCATAATATATGCATGTGTACTGTGCATATATATTATGTGCATGTAAACACATGTATATATTTTAAAAAATGTATTAATGTATTAATTGTTTATGTATTAAATTTATTTATATATATATATATATATATATTATATGAAATATAAGAATATAAATATATAAATGTATAAACATGCAAATATTTTCTAAATATATATACTGTATATATGTGTGTGTGTGTATAATAAATATACACTGGTCACATGTAATGTAAACAAAAACCTTTATTTTGGATCCAATTAGTCATTTGACAGCACAAAATATATGTGTGTCTGTGTGTAAGTATTTGTTACTTTTGTATTTATTATCGCTTTTAATACAGAATATATAAAAATGCACATAAAAGCCATTCAGTTAAAAATCATGCATGCCTAAGCCTTTCTCTTTCTATAAATAGACTCCCATTTGCTTACCTGTTTCTGACTAGCCATGGCTGTAGCCAGTGCATTAAACTACATTATCAATGCATTAGCAGTCACTTACATTGTATAAAAGACTTCCTCTGGACACCAGGCTTCCCTAGAACTGATGTCGGCTAACACTTGCAACTCTCACTTCCTGTCTTTTTTGTTAGTACAGTTCTCACGCTGATAAGCAGTACGTGCTGCGTCTAACCGAATTAGATTATTGGTTTGAGGCCATTCAGCAGGTGCAGACATAGATGACTTGCACGTTGCCTGAAACTGACACTAAGGGCATTGTGTTCCTTAATCAGTCTGAGTAGCTGTGTGCTACGCTTAAGGACACCTGCCTGACATGCAGTGATGACTTTGAGATGACACTACGAGAGTTTTTACAGCCGGGCCCTTTTCTTTTGTTTCATGTAGACTCTGAAACTTGATATTTGTCCAGGTCGTGCCCCAAGGCACCTTTGTTATGTACATGGTTTACACCCTCTACTTGGGCCTTCTATAACTTTCTTTCCTCTGTTTGTTTAATTCTCATTTTGATGTAAAGAACGGCCTGGAGCGTTTAACAATGAAAGTCATTCTTCAATAGAGGAAAGCATATTGTTTAGTTCATACAGGTTAGGTAGGTTTTATCTGTTTGATTGCTCAAAGCAGGCTTAATTGTTCTGCCAGTCGTTGCTGAGAAAGATATATATATATATATATACATAAATATGTACAAAATTCTAGAAAGATATGTTGCAAGACAGTGGGTTTTTTTTTTTTGTGTATTGACAGGATATCCGTGTCGCGTTTGATGTCTCTTCTGCTCAGTCACTGCTAAAATCTGAAATGTGCGATTCACAGCTTTCTCTTCACAGACTTCTATCTCAGACCTGAAACTAAATCATGTGTGTGCAGGTGAAGGTGTTTTTAAAAATATGCATTTCTTTTAATTAGGGCTGTGCAATTAATCGCAAAAAAAATCGCAATTTAAGCACATGCAATTTCTAAATCGCATAAGGCTGCAATTTTATCTATTAATTTATTAAGACTCTTATTCAGAATTTTTTATTCAGAAACGGCACAAAGAAATTACCGATGCAATTACCTATCATATGTGCACAGATATGATGCATGCGCACATTGTCAGTAAATGTTATTTGATTCATTGTAAAATGTTTTGTTATTCACTTCTCATGCACTGAATACCTTTAGAATGTATGTATGAAGCTGGTTGAAAAAGCAAAAACAGTTGCCAAAATCGCAATTGTGATATTAGTTTCTAAAAATTGCAATATGATTATTTTGTCCATATTGCACAGCCTTACTTTTAATGCTTCAAGCATGCAGTGGATTGTTTTTTTAAGCTAACTGATCAGGGTTTGCTTTTTGCTTTTAGTGATGGAGGTTTGTTTTGCATGAAGAAGAGATCCCACACGTTACCCACCCACTTACAATCACACACACTTATGATGCCCTTTATTCCAATTACAGCTCCCACGCTCTCTGTCACATGCGCTCTTACACACTTTCTCCAGCAAAAAAACATTAATTCTCCCACAGACAATAAGGAATCTTCCCTCGCTGTGTTTCAAGAGAAGATCATAGCTCATTCATATACTCATACTGAAGATGTAATGGCATATGAAGAACACCCTTGGATCCCGTGTAGATGCATGTGAAGTCAAACACACAATATTTCTGAAAGGAGCAGAGTGAACATTTTAACTGGTCTCCATTGTTTTGCCCCATTGTTTCAAAAGGCCACTTTCTCTGCTTTGGATTTGAGGAAGGGAGGGATATATTTAGCAGCTCACAGTCTTCTGGTCACAAATACAGGAATTCCTGAGAGATTTTGGTTGTGTGCATCAAGGGACTCAAGTTAGTGGGAGAAAAATGAAGAATGAGGATGCCACAAAAGTCTACATTGTGTTGTTACTTGTCAGTGTTAAACAATATCAGATCTAGATTGATTGTGGAATGGCAGAGGGATTTGTTTTCAAACTGTGTAAGTCTGGTTTATTGATTAATGGTTGATTGAGAGACTGGAAGTGTTTGGGAAAACCGCCTTGAAACTTATTATTTTTGCAGTATAGTTTGTTGCCACTAGAGGCACAGAAATGACACACTTTGCATTAATGGCACGTCACATCATTTTTTACTATTTATGTGGGTGAGCTTTGACGCGTGCTTTGGATAATCTCACACAGCAGATCATTGTCTCTGGTCAACACCACACAATGTAAAACAGAGAAATTTGAAGAAGTGAATGTGAGTGATTGCACAGACCATGAGATAGCAGAACACTGACTATAGGATGTCACAGTGGCTCTTGTTGCCTTTTATGTTTCCTAAAAAAGTTAGTTTTAGAATTTGTGTTCCCTCCTCATCTCTGTAAAAATAAGTTGCTTCATTCGGCGAGGTGTTTCATCGTGCCACCACACACCACAAGACGCAACAGCACAAGTGCAGCAGTATTGCACATTTCCTGTCTGCAGATTCCGTCTTTCATAACAAGCTGTCTCATTTGAGAAGATTTCAGATCTTTCCACCCATTGAGCTTGTTCATGGCAGTTGATGGTTGTAGTGTGCGGGCCAGGCAGAAGTTAATTTGTTTGCTAAGTGTCCAGATGAATTCTTCTTCCTCTCCGCTCAGGCTTAATGTTTGTGTGTTCATGTGTGTATGAGTCTTTCTGCTCAATGAGACATAGAGCTGCCATGCAGGCGCCCCTGGGATCTCCATGAATAAATGATCTTGCTTTTTCATTCTTATTTTTTCGTCCCAGAAAAGAAGAGAGAAACTCACTTTGCGTGTATTACGGGGGATGCAGCTTGTAGCTAAAAATACCTCCAACAGAATCTTTGTTGCTAAGGCTTGCTCAGCAACTGAACTGGATGCCCCCCCTCAGAAAACCCTCCTTGAGAGTACCGTTTCCTTCTGTCACGGGAAATTATGGCATATTTACTATTTCTACCTATTAGAGTGAATGTGTGACCGTTCCATGGATTTTGCCATATCAAAGCTCATTTTTAGATATTTGGCGAGCAATGTATTTTTTTTTAATTGAATTTATTTGAGCAAAAACACATTAAAAGCAGTGAATATTGTGATTTTAAATAACTGATTTATTTTTATATGCGTCATGAGGGCCAGTTTCTTGAAATTAAGATTTATATGTTAACTGAAATCTGAACGAATATTATTTTTGTATGATGTTAAGATAGGACAATATTGGTTGAGATACAACGTTTTGAATATCTGAAATCTGAGTGTGCAAGAAATTTACAAAATATCATCAGGGAACATGATTTTTACTTAATATCCTAATGATTTTTGTCAAAGAGACAAAACAATAATTTTGACATTGTTGGCTAATATACCCATGGTAGTTATGACTGGTTTTGTTGTGTATGTATATATAGGTTTTTTTATATATATATATAAAGCCTCTGGGGGGAAAAAAAACTCATCTTCTTAAATGATGTTATTTCTTAAACTACTATATTTGTAGATTTTTTTCACTTTACTTACATAGAAAATGGCCTATTCAAAAAATTACTGAACCTTAACATAGTAGCCTGATAACCCCATTTTTTATATAACAAACACGGTTCAATTCAAGAGGTAATAAATAGCACATCCTTTGGGATTTGACTGTACAAGAGCATTAAAATGACAGGTGTTTCTCTGTTGTTTATTGATGAATCTTTATGGAACAGTAGAGCACTTCTCTTTGAGTTGACTCTAGTCTTGTCTCGATCAACCTGATTTGTTTAAAGAAGTCTCAAGAGGCATTTAATCTGTTACTGTCATCTTGTACACACACAGAGGGACAGAGGGATCGTATCTATAGTAGCACTTACTGAGTGATATTGTATTGTCCCTGGAATTTAATCAACAGGAGTAGTAGTAATGTTCAGACACAAATATCAACGTTTTGTAATGCCTGTTGATGATATTGTGTTTGTATACCACCACTCAAAAGTTCAGGGACAGTAAGAAGCATCACAGTTTCCACAAAAATATTAGGTAGCACTGTTTCAATGTTAAGAAATGTTTCCTGAGCAGCAAATCAGCACTGATTTCAGATTTCTGTGAAAATTAAGATTTGCTTTACAGGAAAAAATTTATTTTCAAATATATTAAAATAAACAACAAAAAATAAATGCTAATTATAATGATATATCACTGTGTTTCTGATTTCCCTGTATATTTTAACCAATAAATGCAGCCTTGGTGAGTGTAAGATACTTCTTTCAAAGTCTTGACTCGGAAACTGAACAGTAATGCATTGCTGAGACACGCATCACCATCACAAGCATCATTGTTCATACTTCTCATATATATTCATCTCCTGAAGGGAATTTTTGTTCATATTAAGCAGTATATTAGGGAATAGATAGCAGACATGGACTATAAGCCACACTACTTATTTAATATACTGCGAGATAAAAGTATTAGATTCATTAGATCCATTATATTCAGTTCAAAATCTTGTGGAGGATCTCCCATCCTCCAATGTTTCACTCAATACGGATCCAGTAGAGGGCGGTTTCTCCATCATATAAGAACCACACATCACATAGTGATCACAAGCTTCTTGTGAAAAGCAGATAGCTGGTTATCTTGATAACGTAAGTGTCTGCAATCTCAGCAGCAATCAGCTGTCCCCTCTTTCTCCCTGAGAGAGATGTTCTCCTCTCTGTACACTCAATACCATTGGTCTACATTAAAACAGTGGAACTAACTCAGAGGAACTCTAAAAAGCTGACAGTCCAACTAATGCAGCATCTTCAGATCAGTTCATCTGTGCTGTCAGGGTACATCATGGCAAATGCTTATAATGTCAACATCAGCTTTTCTGTAGTGTTGATGTTAATGGACTTTTCCTCCATCAACACTAGGCTTCTACTGTGTCTCGTCTAACCTTGAGCTCACTGGTTTTTCTTGTTTTTGTTTTTTTTAGAATGTCACAAAAGAAGAAGAGGATGAGAAGACAACATCCCTCACAGAAGAAGAGGTTAAAGCTAAAATCGATGACTACAACTCCAAAGTGACGGAGAATGGAATGAAATTAGTGAGTAATGATTTGTCAACGAAGCATTTGCGCTCGGTGTTGTAATTTGTGAATTTTACCGCGAGAAAGGACCTGACTGAAGTTGCTTTGTTTTCCTCCAGAGCTCAGATGGCACATACACTGGTTTCATAAAGGTTCACTTGAAGTTGCGCAGGCCTGTGACTGTACTTTCTGTGGACGGGAAGTCGCCAGGTCCCTGTTCCTCTTCTGATGGTTCAGATAACCGCACATCCTTCTACCTGCCCAGCGAGGCCGTTAAACAGCTACACATTTGCAGTACCACCACGGTCAGCGAGGTCATTCAGGGACTGCTGAAGAAGTTCATGGTACAGGATAACCCACGCAAGTTCGCCCTCTACCGCCTGACCCGTCGAGACAGTCAGGGTAAGCCTTCAAGTGAAAATATACTCTAGTATAGTATAGTACTACTGCCATGTATGGTATTTATTTCTTGATTTTTCAGATCTTTCCCAGAAGCTGCCGTTATCAGACTGCCCACTCTACTTGAGGCTAGTAGCAGGTCCTGATCTAGAGAGCTTGTCTTTTGTACTCAAAGAAAATGAGACTGGCGAGGTGGAGGTA